>JAQZBX010057862.1:0-17864 GCA_029593785.1 Cabassous unicinctus
TCAAAGTATATTTTTATTATAGAAGGTGAACTTAGAAAACAAAATCATGCATATAGTAAGACTCCACATACAGAGCCTTCCATTAACACACCACACCATGATGGAACTTTGTAACAGATTATGAGATATTATCATCACACTATGACCACTAAGCAGGGTCCAGAATGCATATTTAGAACACATTTTGCACTGTCTGCCATTATCAACATATAACACTTGGTGTGGATGTTGCATGTGTTTCATGACTTCTTGTGGGTTTACTTCTTTGCCCCTTAATCATCAATTTGACTCCTCATTTCTTCCTAATACATCTGTATTTGGACCACTACCTCTAAACTGAATTAGGGAATCATGACACTGTTATTAAGAAGAGATCCTTTTGAATTCATTCTTGTGTGTTCTATTCAGCCTGGTCATCAATTTAGGAGAATTCTCTTCCAAAGGTTCCCTCCCACCTGCTTCCCTACCCTCCCACCCCAAAACAATGGGCAGTGGATATGTTCAAACCAGAACCTCAAGGGATCCCCATGGTGGAGGAGGGGTGAGCCAAATCACAACACCGGACAACCAACACCACTAGGCAGTCACATTTCCCTGGATCCATACAGACCACCTGCACCCTGCTCCTACAGGTTTTGGCAGCTTCTGCTGGGAGCCATTTTGGAAACACGGACCTGCAGGCTAATTTAGCATGCCTCGAATAGGATTTGCATCCCTCAGTAAGTATGGAGTTACCTGGTGTCACGGGGGATTGGTTAGACTGCCTCCTCATTGTGGTGTAAATATTTCTCATTTTTGTGGTCATTTCTTCTTCGAACCTTGGCTGACTGAGATCTGAGGGGGACCTTTTGCAAAAAAAGGGGTTTTTCCACAAAATCTTCTTAGGACTGGATACTAGGTTAATTCACCTCTCTTCTGAGGCCCCCTCTGACACCTTGTAGTTATTAGCAATTCCTTGAGAGTGGTTATGACCCAGCATGAGAGCCGTGGTAGCCCTGTTCCCCATACACTTAAAAGCAGCAGGAATCCATTCTTCAGATTGAGCAGTGAAGGCTCGAATGCCCTTGTACATATCTGCCATGTCCTTCTGGACATTTTTCTCCATGTCCCTTCTCATTCTGTCACTCTCTCCACTCCCCATTTGCTTTTTGGTTGCTTGCTCTGATGCCTATGGAAAGAGTGGTGTGATATTTAGGATTCTGTAAGTTTCTTCATAGAAAATAAACACCTGTTTTTAATTGATCCAGGACTGCAGGATGGGTACATCATTTTACTTTTGCACTTTCTTATGCACAGTCGTTAATTGAAGTAGACCATCTGGGTGCATAATATTTTCTCTGGGGTACTGTTGAAAAAGATTTTGAGCTTTCTTCCCACAGAAAAGGAGGAGTTGACCAAGTGTTATCTACAGTGATTCATTCCCATAAGATGTGCAGAATTCCCAAATAAGATTTTGATAATCCAGAACTGAATATGCCATAAATGAAAACAAAATCTCTAAACCAGTAATTGATGTCCTTCTTACAGATTATTTGGTCCAATAGTTAGGGCTGTAATATACAAAACAGAATTATCGATTATTGACTTCAATGATGTCAGAATTATTAGTAACATTTAAATGTTTCTTCCTCTACAGGGTATTACTTATCATGGATTATATGACATCTAACCTGGCCTTACACTCTCTGCCTATTTTTTTTTCTTTTTGGTTAATATATTTTTATTCTATTAGGTATGTATCATCAAGTAGTGTTCAACTGGAAAATATTTGTTCACAGAATAATTTACAATCCTAAAATAAACCACATTTATTAATATCTCCCATCCTTTCAGACTGATCGGTGAGTTCTTGGGTAGTTCTCAAGCTCATGTGTAGTAGACAATTTTTCTGAAGTTTATGTTTCCCTTGAGACAAATTTCACCAAGGGAAATTATTTTCAATTTATATATGTTATTATTAGAGCAGTGGTTTACTGAAAAATTCTTGCAGAAAATAGAGAACTTCCGTATATCCCCCACTTATTTTCCTTATTGTTTACCTTTATATTGCTCTCTTTCCTTATTGATATTTTGTTGAAAGGGTCAATCCTTTATTGAATGTGGTGTATTGAATTCTCCTATTAGTAATGTACCACTATTTCTCCCTTCAATTTTTCAACTTTTGCTTCACATATTTTGGAGTTTTGCTGTATATATATATATATATATATATATATATATATAAAATTGCTCGTAAGTATAAATTTAATTGCTGACATTGTCTTTGAATGATTTATCAGTATATAGTGTTTTTCTTTCTCCTAGGCACAGTTTTATTTTTAAGTATACCTGTTATGGGTTACAGAAAAATCATGTAGAATGAACAATGTTCCCGTATCCTCCCCGCCCCCACCACCACCCATAGATTCCATTATCATGAATATTTTCCATTAGTATGGTAACTTTGTTACAATTGATAAACCTAGATTCTTATTATCATAGGGTTATCTGTAGTCCGTATTCATGTATACTCTTCCTATTCCCTTCTGAAACCCCTCTTCTGGTTGTAATTGTTACATGTTATGTGTTCATACATTTTATATGCCCAACCATAGGTGATCTTTAAATTTATGGTCTTGAATTTTAGAACTTTTAAAATATGGAGTTACTTACCAAAACCCAATGCAATATTACTGTTATTTTTAATTAGAGAAATGATTGTCTTTATGAGAGTTCTTAAATTTTTATGTAATCTGACCCACTGTTGAGTGTCCTTTCATTTCAGTCTGAAGAACTTGCTTAAAATTGTTTGTAGGGCAGCACAAGTAGTGAAAAATTCCCACAGGATTTTTGTTTGTTTGTTTGTTTTAATATGGGGATGCCAAATTAATCTTCCCCTCATTTTCAAAAGCCTGTCTCACTAGATAAATATTATTAGAAGTGACTTATTTTCTGTGAACCCTTGAACTATTGCCTCTTAATTTTCCTTTTTACCCTCTTGATATTTGTCCTCATGATTTCTGTGGCAAAATTATTGCTTGAATTTATTGGGACTCCTTGGAGGAAACACATTTCTTTACTCTTGCAGCTTTCTAAACTCTCTTCTTACCCTGGCATTTTCTTGTGTGATTCCTGTGTGTCTTGGCATGATGTTCTATGACTTAATCCTGTATGAGAGTCTTACTATTCCTTGATTATGCATACACATGCTTTCCATTACATCTGAGATGTTTTTTGCCATTTTGTCTTTGAATATTCCTTCTGCCACTTTCTCCTTATTTTCTTTTTGTCTATCCCACAAAGCATGTGTGTGCTTCTTGATTTTATGCCATATGTCCTTTCCACCAGTTGTAGAAGGGCATAAGGAATCCTGTGGTTCCAGTTTCCATTTCTTCATAGAATGTTTTAACAACTAGTAAAGAGTGGCAGATCCATTTTCCTGCAGTGGTCTGTGTCCTGCAAGTGTAGGGAGCATAGTAAGGCAACCACCACCACCAAAATGTCACAGCACTGCCTGAGAAATGGCACCCACTAGGTTTGATGAGAAGAGCTGGGTTCAGGAGACACCAGCAATGTCCCTGCAGGAAGGTTTTCTTGTCTAAGCTTTATATCGGGTCCCCATGCCTCAAATACACACAGGTCTCTGTGGCACTGCCCCAAAGTTGGTTTCTCAGTGATTTTAGGGAAGAGGATGTGTGGGTGCTGTCAACAGTGTTGACTATGGTTCTGTCAGCAGCTCCACAGGAACCCAGGGGGCTAAAGGTAGCCCTCACCCCAACATGCACACAAGGAGTCTGGGCCCCCATTGCTGTGTTTGCACCTGGTCCACTCCTGAGGATGTTCTTTAGAAGTCACGTCTTCTGAGCCGGCCTCACAGGCATCTGCCATGTTCCCCGCCCCTCTCTGGCGGGGGTATCTGCTGCCTGTCAGAGCTGCCAGCCACCTAGTCCCTGATCAAGCAGGGTCTCGCGCTGGCCAAGGGACCCAGTGGAAGTCAGCGGCCATAATAGGTCAGTCCCATCGTGCTCCAGGCTCCCTGGGTGATCCCTTATACTCTCTTTTAAAATTTGTCATTTCTTTCTAACTCGTTTCTCTTTCAATTTCAATTTTACATTAAAGGTATTCTTAACTGCATTAAAAAGAAAAAAAACATTCCTTTTAGGGTTTGGCTAGACCACATGGCTTGGGAAAATATCTCAATAAAATGGCTTTAAAACTAGTAAATATTACTGCAAGAATAGCCAGAAATTGCCACTGTGTATAGCAGGCAAGATTGTGACAGGAGGCATTTGTGTGTCAGTTTTTGTGTCTGGTTTTTGTTGCTAATTTTATGGAAATAATGAAAATGCTTTAATAATGATTAATTTGATGAATAGAAATCTCTGATTACAGTAAATACCATGGATTGTGCACTTTTCCTCAGTTGACTTCATTATTAAGTGTCTATAAAATTGATTTGTAGAAAAAATAGGTTGGTTTGGGGGAAATACACCAGTGTGAGATGGGGTCTGTTAGAGGTTCCCCTTCACTAGGTTTGCAATAATTGACAAGTTGTGACTCAATTCTCCTGACATGCTTTAAGGAAGGATAAGCACCGCCCCCCCTTAAGCCTACATGACTGAAAGCATGGCTTGTCCACAAAGATTGAACAAAGAGACCACATGGAGATGGGATTAAAGTGAGATAGAGAGCCTCCCCATTCCAGACCAAGGCCCACCAGTCCCCCCAGCACTCCAAGGACACATAACTTTTTAGTTCATTATCCTCTAGCTGTACAAGGGAAATTTTTTACCTCTAGGGCTCCCTATTGGCCCCTGAAACTTACTCAAACCCTTGACCCCATTCCACTAACTATCATATCCCTACCTAGGAATGTACTGCATAAATTCAAATCCCACCTTTCCAGGGGCGGGCTGGAGTCTATTCTTCAGATTTCCTCTGTTGGGAGAGCTTTCCAATAAACTTTCTGTCTGCAATCATCAGTCACCATGTCCCAGTGAACAATGTTTTTCTCAACATTTTGTGCTAAAACCTAGGACTGGGGTCATGTTGAGAATGATTGATTGGTGAGAAATCTCCCCCCTGCTGTGGCCGAATGCTTATCCAACACCAGATATCGAATCTTGGCTGGGTGAGTTAAGGATTTCTCCACTGGAGGATACTTCTCTCTCTCTCTTTCCTTTTTCCATTGTCCAGGACAACCCACCAAAATTTCCTAGCACTAGGTCAGTGATCATCACTGTCCCTTAGGGTCACAACAGATGTTAGGCCTGCATCCTTATGGGAAGAAAGCCCTTGGTTCTGGAGACATCTTGCTCCAAGTGTTGTTTCCTGTTTCCTTCCTTGGAGATTTCTGACTGATTTGGGGATTCCTGTCTCAGAATCTCCCCTTTCCTAGAGATCCTTAGTCTTGCCCAAGCCACCTAAAATGGGGAATTCAATTTCAGCCCCCTAAAATCCAAGGGAGGAGTAAACTTATTTCTGTGACCCATTTTATTTGCAACCACTGTACTTACATAAACGCATGGTTTTAAAAATGGTAAAACATTTACAGGGAGAAAATCCAGTGGGCATCATAGAGTGTTCTCCAGAGGGCAGCCAATATAGAGGTTGTTTTGGAGCCTGGAGGTCCAGGGATTGCACATGCATCCAATCACAGATTCTCTACTTTAATCCATTTTACATCGTGGATTTCAGTGTTTTTAAAGATCATGGGTTGTTTTTTTTTTTTTAACTAGGAAGTTTAAAGCCAATGAAATCTTTCTTAAATTTTTTTTAATTTTTTAATTTTTTAAAGATACTTAGATTACATAACTGATATATAAAAAATGTAAGGAATTCCCATATGCTCCACTCTTTACCTCTCACACACTTTCCCATATTAACAACATCCTTCATTAGTGTGGTACCTTTGTTACAATTGATGAACATATATTGGAGCATTGCCACTAAGTGTACATTATAAACTCTCTCCTGCACATTTTTTTTAGTTATAACAAGATACATAATGACCTGCATCTGTTATTGCAACATCATTCAGGGCAATTCCAATGTCCCAAAAATGCCCCATATTACACTTGTTTTTCCTCAACTCGGAACATCTGGTGGCCATTGTCTCCACATCAATGATATAAGTTCTTCCATTGCTAGAATATTAATAAGACTTTAGTAGAATAACAGTAAGTCTACTCTAGTCCATTGTTCATTCCCCAGTCCTGAGGATTCTGGGATAGTGATGTCCTCTCCACCTCTAATTGGGAGGGGGCTTAGATCCCATCGGGCAGATGGATGGGACTATCTTGCTTGCAGCTGTAGACTCTGTTCCTTGGTATGGTGGTTATCCACCATCATTTCCTTGTTAGTTATCCTGGGTGAGTCCATTGAACTGGAGTGTAGGTGTTGGAACTCTGCTGAGATTCAGGGCCTGATTGGCACATGGAAATCCAAAAAAAAGACTCATCTTTTTCCTTTCTTGTCAAAAGTAGAAATGCACAGAGAGTTTCAGTAATTATCCCCATGCCAAAGTGCTCAATATGAGGCAGAACTGGGCCTATGGAAGGGCTCCTTTCTTTCATCTACTCCTCCTAGACATAAAATATGGTTTGTGTGTGTGTGTGTGTGTGTGTGTGTGTGTGTGTGTAAACAAGAATCCAGGGGGAAAATTGATACCAGGAAAACACATCATTTTAAACTATGCTTATTTGGAATGGTATACAACCATAATGAGTTTCCTTGCTCCAAATGGTGTTAGGAAAGCACATGAAACTTTTTTGAAAACAGAGAAATGTAATCATGCATATTGCTACCTTTATATAAATTTACTTCAGATTTTTGCAGAATGTGAATATGTAAATATAATTCTAAGAATAAGTGAGCCAGTCCTTCTAAATACTATACTCTATGGGGAAATGAGTTGTATCTTTGCATCTACAGAATTGTCTCCTATAGTATGCTTCATTACAATTACTGAACACAGCCCATTGTCTAAAAGCAATTTGCTGAAAATAAATTTATAAAACTTAAATTTCCCAAATACAGCAATATTTCACATTCACCAACATCACTGAGGTACAATTTTTTTTTGTAAATCATAAGTGAATTTTAAGACAATTTATATTTGGGTTGAATTATTTTAAATGTCATTAAGACTAGCTGGAAGTTTTAGTTGAGTAGTTTCAATTTTCTTAAATGGAACCATTAAAATGATTGTTATTTTTTGACTCTCAGACTGGTTCAGTGGTCTAGTGAATATAATATTAATATTTATCAAGAAATGCATACTTTTTTTACCAGTGTCCCAAATTCAATTACACACTGAGGTAGGGAATGATATAAAAATCACAAAAGGATCCTCACAAACAAAATCAAAATCAAATCAACACAGTCTGATAGATTATCTGATCAGAAAACCTTGCTTAGAACATACTTCCTAATATCTGAGAAGAGACCCCATTCTTGAGAAATGTATATGAAAATATCTAGCACTTAATGAAGCCAAGAGACTCTGATCAAAGACATTTAGGAAGTCTTCAAAGAATATGGATTGGAGGACAAAGAAACAGTCTTATCAGGAACATGGAGTGAAAAGGGCATAAAGTCACAATTAAAATTCACTCCTGCTGTATGACCTTCCCATTCTAATTTTTATGAGATGATCACTGACAAATGTTTTCTCATGTGAAAAGTTATTGGAATGTTCTAAGTAATTAATATATATGCATATGGTATCTATATCTATATCATCTATATCTATATCTATATCTATATATTGATCAGTCTTCTCCCATATCTCAAAGTTTCAAGAGAACAAATGTATAAAGCACAAATTAATCAGCTATTATAGAAACTACATGTCTTTTTTATACATTTGTAATTTTTGTAACATTAGCTGTGTAAAATAACCCATCTTCCCTATCATACTGGTTGGAATACAGAAGTTCACTTTGGTGATTCTTCTTCTCCACATGACATCACTGGGGATGCTTGATGGACTTCAGGTGGTGTCAAGTCAGGTTTCATAAGCCCTGATGGCTTCACTCACTGGTCCAGTAACTTAGGAGGGATGATTGGAAGGCTGGGTTCCCTTGGGACCATCAACTAGGCACCCCCCCTAAGGCCCCAGCAGCAGGGGCTCAGTCTTTTATATGGTGGCTCATGCATCCCATAGTGGGTAGAGTAAGAGCACAAGTAGCCCACACTAGGCATCGCTGTTTGATAAGAATTGTTTCAATAAGCACAGTTCCCAGGAAGGAGGGGACTGGGCCTTTGATATGCAGGGGTGCTCCAGGAAAGGGGCTGTATGGCTTCCTTTAGGATGGCTACATGGACCTGATAAGCCAGGATCTGTGACTGACATGAGAACTCCTCATGTCCTGCCAATAGCTCCACCTGGTCCCTAGCCTTGTTGTGAGTAGGGGCCTTGGTTAAGGGGTGGGGTTTCCAAGTAAAAAAAGTTCCTTTACTGTGTCTATGGGGTCCTCCCTGGGGATGAACTCTGGTCTAGTCTATCTGAAAGCTCAAATAAGTGCTTTCCCAATTGCATCTTCTCATTCTTTTAAAGTAAATTAGGGCTTCATGAATAATTGCGAGAGGCCATCTGCCTTGGAGGTTTGGCCAGCTGTGGATGGGTGTGTGTCTCTCACTTTTTTGTAAATAGAGGGGGGCTTTGCTGCTTTCCAGTTACTATTTGTCTCTTTTCCCCCACCCCCCGGGATTAGAGGGGCTACTCAGGCCCCCATATTACTTAGTAATCCTTTCTCCTGCCTTTTTTCCCCCACCTGTTATTGAATATTGTCAATTTTTCCAGTTTTTGGTGACCAACAAAAAATCGGCTTCAATATTTGTGTACAGGACTTTGTGTGAAAATACTTACAATTCACTTGAGTAAATAGGTATAAGTCGGGTTACAGGGTCATTTGGTAAGTTTGTAAGAATCTGATACTGTCTTCCAAAGTGGCTGCATTGTTTCGTTTTGCTTTCATGTGAACAGTGATGTGCATTCATGCAATATTTGGTATTCTCTTTTTTAACTAGTTTCATGAGTGTGTAATGGTATTTCACCATCTCCCTCTGCTTCCCTAAGGACAGAATAATACCTGTTTTCCCACCTTTCTTTTCCCAGACCCTGTACATTGCCTGAACCAGTGAAATTCCTTAATAATAAAAGGTTGAATTGTGTATAGTCCCATGAAGCACATAGACATTCAGATTTCCAAGATTTCTTTCTTTTGAGTTCTTGTCATGGTTGCCAGTATCCCCAAAAGATAACTGTAAAAATTCCAGTCTCTCATTTTGGTTGCCTCCTGTTTATTTTCTTTTATTCACTGTCTTAGGTAAAGCTGAATGAATATTGTGGCAGGGAACTAATCTCTGCAATGTTGAGAAACAGATGTTCAACTCTATGGAAGTTATAGAACTCCGGGTTTCTGATTGAGAGGATAAATAGAAGCAGGAAGCAGATTGTTTCCATGCATTTCAAAGTGCTCATTTCCCTGAAATAAAACCTCAGGTATTCTGTTTGGTGAACTCCTAGTGAGGTTTTTCTCTGGATCTTTTAAAACATGCAATCAATCAAAATTCTACCTACTCATTCTTCCCATATTCTAGCATGTTGGCCATTGATTGCCCTTCTCCAGATATCGATTTTTCTCACTTTCTGTGAAATGCTTCATCCCTGGAGGGACCACCTTTGGCCTCAGGGCAAAGTGACCCACAGGGCAGAGGGAGATACTGTCATCAGTTTACCTCAGATGGAAAATGCTCATGGATCCCAGGAAGTTGGGGCACATGCTCTGTTGGTGTGATGGTGCAGGGAATCCCTTTCCTGAATTATATCAAGTACAATACAATCCCTCATTGTTTCAGCCTGTTGCACAAAGAATCCCCAAACCCTGTATTCAAACAGAAAATGCTTTCTGTGTATCTGCTTCACTATTGAACATATTTAGAATGCATTTCTTGCACAACTCCTTTGTGATCTCAAAGAAGTCTTAGAAGGGTGGAAATGTCCCCCCAGAGTTGCCACATGCAGGTCAAAAGAGAAGAATGAGACAATTATAAACTTTCCTAGCCTGGGGGAGGGGGGAGGGTGTTAAAAGAGGTGTCCTGGAGGAAGTGGCAAGGTGAGCAGCCTCTGTCACCAGCCTTAGGGTGGTAGAGCTCCTTCCCCACTGTCTCCTCCCCCTGGTACTGTGATCCCACCCTCCCTGGGCCCTGTGGGCATCCTGTTCCCTGGATCTTGCAGTTCCTGCTACAGAAAGTTTTCCATGTGTTTATTGGCCCCTGCATGTTTCTTTTTCTTCATATACTCTCTACATTCTCCGTTGGGTCATTTGTGATTTTCATATCGAGTTTAGGTGTTTCATAAATTAATCCTTTATTGGTTTATTTTTGTTATTATATTTTCTCCCAGTTAGGTATTGCCCTTTATTTTCTAGTTTTTGATGGTGTACAGCAGTAATATTCAATTTATTTGTTGAGCCTGCACCCAGAAACTTGCTGTGTTCTCTTACTGATTGTAATATTTGTAGATTGTGGTGGATTTTCCATTCATGTAATAGTGGCATCCATGAATATTAACATTTTCATTTCATTCTAGTTGCCTTATTGCCCTGCCTGCCCTTCCAGTACAAGGTAGAATAAAAGTGGTGAGAACAGGCTTCTTTGTCTGATTCTGATTCCAGGTTTTCCCAAAATCCTTTGTTAAGTATGGTGGCTACCATAAGTTCATATTAGGCAAGCTTAATCTGTTTAAGGAAATTCCCTTGTACTCTTGTGTTAAGAAGATTTTTACATTTTAAAATTTCATATAATAATCTTTATTATATTTATATTAGGGAAATTTTAAATTTCAGAACAGTTACCTTGAAAGTATAGAGGATTTTCATATAACTCAAACCCTTCCCCTCATTTTTCACTTTTTATTTTTCATTTCCAAACCTTGCCAATCAATCTAAATAGAAGTTGTGTACACATTAAATATAAGCTCCTTATTCTCTAAACCAATCAATATATCCTCTCGTAACCTTTATCTAGATTGTATCTCTATAAATTTACATTTTATACTTAGTTCATAGCATTGAGGTCATTCAAAAATCATCTTTTTGTGCCATTTATTTCATTCAGCATAATGTCCTCAAGATTCATCCATGTTGTTTCTTGCATCAGGACTTCTTCCTTTTTACACCTGAATAATATTCCACCCTTCCCACACCTCTTGTCCAGGGTATTGGGGTATTTGGGAGCTCACCCCAGGAATGGAATTGCTTTAACTTTTGTAGCCTGCCTGTCATTTTTTTAGTGGAAAACTAAATAATAATTTTATCTTTGTAAAATTAAAAATAGTAGACTAGCATTTATGTAATTACAGTTCCAACACAGAGCAATAGAAATAAATAAAT
Source organism: Cabassous unicinctus (assembly GCA_029593785.1). Classification (NCBI taxonomy): domain Eukaryota; kingdom Metazoa; phylum Chordata; class Mammalia; order Cingulata; family Chlamyphoridae; genus Cabassous; species Cabassous unicinctus. The sequence goes on from JAQZBX010057862.1 coordinate 11,379, forward strand.
TGTTGCAGTTTTAAAAGAAAAGTGTAACAGCCAAATGATATCTAAATAAGTTTTCTAACCAACTTGGTTTTACCACAGCAGTTCCATTTTCTTTTTCTAAATGTCTTAGCACAATTATGTAACATAAATTTCTCACAACAAAGAGATATTCCTTTCAATGATCATAATATATGGATTCAGATTGAAAGCAACAAGGTCAATACTCTCCCACAAACACACATAACAAATGTAAGAATGGAATTTAACAGAAGTCACTAGTGAACATGTTTTAAACTGTATCCTTTTGGAGTTAGTGAGATGGAAATAAATATTCTGAATATGAAGTAAGCAAGAAATACACATTTACTAGAATTTCTTTTGCTTTATGTGCAGGTGGGTGGAGTTCAACTAATCTTTTAGGGGGTGAGGGAAGGACAGGAAGAGGACACTACTCATTTCCTTGATTTCTTTTGTTTCACTTTGGTAAACTTACAAATGTGGGATAATTTTAAACCAATTTTCTTGGTTTTACAGGCACATCTCAAGAAAAGATATTTTAAAAAATAATTTATAGAGTACTAAATTTCCTAAGTGCTCAATGGAAGGCAGAACTGGCCTATGGAAGGACTCCTCGCTTTCAACTACTCCTCTTAGACATAAAAGACGGTTTTTGTGTGTGTAAACAAGTTTTCAGGGGGAAATGGACACAGGGAAAAAATATCATTTTAAACTATGCTTAAATGGAATGGAATGCAACCATAAATGAGGTTTCTTGCTCAAAAGGTGTTAGGAAACTACATGAAACATTTGTGAAAACAGAGAAATTAATTCATGCACATTGCTAGCTTTATGTTAATTTACTTCATATTTCCAGAAGGTGAATGTATGAATGTAATTCTTTTTTTTTTTAATCAAACAATATGTTACACAATATATTTGGTTCATAGTAATGCAATCACACAGTATTTGTCCTTTTGTGTCAGGTTTGCTTCCTTCAAAATAATGTCCTCCCGGTTCATCCATGTTGTCATATGAATTATGACTTCATTTTTTCTTACAGGTGCATAATATTCCATTGTATGAATATACCACACTTTGTTTATCCATTCATCTTTTGATTGACACCTTGGTTGTTTCCAACTTTTGGCAATTGTGAATAATGTTGTCATGAACATTGGTGTGCAGATGTCTGTTGATGTCACTGTTCTCAGTTCTTCTGGGTATATACCCAGTAGTGGTATTGCCGGGTCACATGGCCAGTCTATATTCAACTTCTTTAGGAATTGCCAAAGAGTCCTCCACAGTGACTGTAACATTCTGCATTCCCACCAACAGTGAATAGGTGTTCCTATCTCTCCACATCCTCTCCAACTCTTGTAGTTCTCTGTCTTTATAATAGTGGCCGTTCTGTTAGGTGTGAAATGATATCTCAATGTAATTTTGATTTGCATTTCCCCAATCATGAGTGATGTTGAGCATTTCTTCATTTGTTGTTTTTTTTTTTTTTTTGCCATTTATATTTCTTCATTGGAGAAATGTCTATTCAAGTCTTTTGCCCATTTTTAAATTGGGTCATTTGACTTTTTATTGTTGAGTTTTAACATCTTTTTATATATCCTGGATATTGGACTCTTATCAGATATGTGATTTCCAAATATTTTTTCCCATTGAGCTGGCTGCCTTTTCACCCTTTTGACAAAGTCCTGTGAGGTGCAAAAGTGTTTAATTTTGAGGAGGTCCCATTTATTTATTTTTAATTTAGTTGTACGTGCTTTAGGTGTAAGGTCCAAGAAACCACCACCTACTACAAGGTCTTGAAGATGTTTCCCTACATTTTCTTCTAGTAGTTTTATGGTCTTGGCTTTTATATTTAGCTCTTTGATCCATTTTGAGTTGATTCTTCTATAGGGGGTGAGATAAGGGTCCTCTTTCATTCTTTTGGTTATAGATATCCAGTTCTCCCAACACCATTTGTTGAAGAGAGTTTTGTCCCGTTAAAATGGACTTGGTAGGTTTGTCAAAAACCAGTAGTCTGTATAGGTGAAGGTTTATTTCTGGGTCCTCAATTCTATTCCACTGATCAATGTGTCTATATTTATGGCAGTACCATGCTGTTTTGACCACTGTAGCTTTGTAATATGTTTCAAGGTCAGGCAGTGAAATTCCTCTCACATTGCTCTTTTTTTTTTTAGAAGGATTTTGGCTATTTCAGTGCATGTACCCTTCCAAATGAATTTGGTAATTCTGTAATGTAAGCTGTTGGGATTTTAATTAGTATTGCATTGAATATATAAATCAGTTTGGGTAAGATGGACATCTTCATGATATTTATTCTTCCAATCCATGAAACAAAATGTCTATTTGTTTAGGTCTTTTAAAATTTCTTTTAGCATTTTTTTGTAGTTTTCTGCATATAGGTCCTGTACTTCTTTGCTTTCAATAACTCCTAGGTATTTGAGTCTTTTTGTTGCTATTGAAAATGGAATTTTTCCCTTGATTTCCTCCTCAGATTGTTCAGTACTAGTGTACAAAAACATTACTGATTTCTGCGTGTTGATCTTATATCCTGCCACTTTACTGAACTCATTTATTAGCTCAAGTAGCTTTGTCTTGGGTACTTCAGGATTTTCTAAGTACAGTATCATGCTATCCACAAACAGTGAAAGTTTTTCATCCTCTTTTCCTATTTGGGTGCCTTTAATTTTTTTCCTTGTCTAATTGCCCTTGCTAGAACTTTTAGTACAATATTGAATAACAATGGTGGCAGTGGGCCTCCTTGTCTTGTTCCCGATTTTAGAGGGAAAGCTTTCAACCTTGAGTATGATGTTGGCTGTGGGTTTTTCATATATGCCTTTTATCATATTGAGGAATTTTCCTCCTATTCCTATCTTTTGAAGTGGTTTTTTTTTTATCAAAAAAGGATGCTGGATTTTGTCAAATGCCTTTTCTGCATCGATTGACATGATCATGTGGTTTTTTCCTTCCATTTATTAATGTGGTGTATTGCCTTGATTGATTTTCTTATGTTGAACCAGCCTTGCATACCAGGAATAAATCCACTTTGTCATGATGTATAATTCTTTTGATATGCTGTTTGATTCAATTTGCAAGTATTTTGTTGGGAATTTTTGCATCTCTGTTTATTAGAGAGATTTGCCTGTAATTTTCTTTTCTTGTAGTATCCTTATCTGGCTTTGGTATTAGGGTGATGTTGGCTTCATAAAATGTGTTGGTTAATTTTCCCTCCTCTTCAATTTTTTGGAAGAGTTCAAACAGGAATGGTGTTCATTCTTTTCTAAATGCTTGGTAGAATTCACCTGTGAAGCCATCTGGTCCTGGACTTTTCTTTGCTGGGAGATTTTTGATGATGGATTCATCTCCATAAATGTGATTCGTTTGTTAAGTTCTTGCATTTCTTGTAGCATCACTGTAGGTTGGTTGTGCATTTCTAGGAATTTGTCCATTTCTTCTAAGTTATCTAGTTTGTTGGCTTATAGTTTCTCATAATATCCTCTTATGATTCTTTTTATTTCTGTGAGGTCATTTGCAACTTCCCCTTTTCATTTCTGATTGTATTTATTTGAATCTTCTTTTTTTCTTTGTTAGTTTAGCTAGAGGTTTGTCAATTGTATTGATCTTCTTAAATAACTAGCTTTTGGTTTTGTTGATTTTCTCTATTGTTTTTTGTTCTCATTTTCATTTATTTCTACTCTAATATTTATTATTTCTTTCCTTCTGCTGGCTTTGGGATTGGTTTGCTGTTCTTTTTCTAGTTTCTTTAGTTGTTCAGTTTAATCTTTGAGTTTAGCTCTTTCTTCTTTTGTAATATAGGCATTTAGGCCTTTAAATTTCCCTCTCAAAACTGCCTTTGCTGTATCCCATAAGTTTTGATACACTGTGTTGTGATTTTCATTTGTTTCAATGTATTTACTGATTTCACTTGCAATTTCTTCTTTAACCCACTGATTATTTAGGAGTGTGTTGTTCAGCTTCCACACATTTGTGAATTTACTTTTTTCCTGTCTATAATTGATTTCCAATTTCATTTCATTATGATCTGAGAAGGTGCTTTGTATAATTTCAGTCTATTTATGTTTATTGAGAGCTGCATTGTGACCTAACATGTGGTCTATCCTGGAGAAAGATTGATGGGCACTTGATAAGAATGTATAACCTGCTGAGTTTGGATGCAGTGTTCGGTATGTATCTCTTAGGTCTAACTTGTTTATCATATTGTTCAAGTTCTTTGTTTCCTTGTTGATCTTCTGTCTAGTTGTTCTATCTAATGATGTGAGTGGGGTGTTGAAATCTCCAATGATTATTGTAGAAATGTCTATTTCTCCCTTCAATTTTGCCAGAGTTTGTCTTATGTATTTTGGGGCACCCTGGTTAGATGAATGTAATTCTAGTAATAAGTGACCTAGGCCTTCTAAACACTGGATTCTATAGGGACATGAGTTTTGTCTTTGCATCTATAAAATTGTCTCCTCTACAATGTCAGCTTCATCACAATTACTGAACACAGCATATTGTCTAGTATCAATTTGCTGAAAACCAATTTGTAGAAACTAAATTTCCTGAATACAACAAACTTCCACATTTACCAACATCAGTGACATACACTTATTTTTTGGTAAATCGTAAGCAAATTTTAAGGCAATTCATATTTGGGTTGAATTGTTTTTAACACAATTAAGTACAGCTGGGAGTTATAGTTGAGTAGTTGCAATTTTCTTGAATGGTACCATTTAACTGAATATTTGTTGACTATCAGACTGGTGGAGTGGTCTAATAAATATAATGTTTATCTAGAAATACATACTTTGTCACCATTGTCCAAAAAATTATTTACACCCTGAGGTAGGGAATTGGATAAATATCACAAAAGGATCCATATAAACAAAATCAATATCAAACCAACACTACCTGACAGATTATCTAATCAGAGAACCTGCTCAGATAACTTTCCCATAACTGAGAGGAAAGAGTCCCCTGTCCAGAGAAATTTCTATGAAAGTATCTAGCAGTTACTTTCATAAGTAAGTGACTGATCAGAGACACTTAGGTTGTTATCAAAGAATATGGATTGGAGGACAAAGAACAGTCTTAACAGGAACATGCTGTGAAAAGAGTATGAAGTCAAAATTAAAATTCACTCCTGCTGTATGACCTCCCCATTCTACTTCTAGGAGAAGATCACTGGCAAATGTTTTCTCATATGCAAACTTATTGAAATGTTCTAAGTAATTAATATATATATATATACATGCGTTATCTATATCTATATATTGATCTATACAGGAGCTTGACCCTCAGTCTTCTTCCATATCTCAATGTTTTAAGAGAATAAATGTATGATGGAAATATTTCCCAGTTATTATAGTAATTACATGTCTTTTTTGTACATTTGTATTATTTGTAACATTGGCTGTGTACAATTATCTATCTTCCCCATCATTCTCCTTGGAATACAGAAGTTCACTTTGGTGATTGTTCTTCTCCACCTGGTATCACTGGGGATGCTTGATGGAATTCAGTAGTGTCATGTTAGCTTTCATAAGCCCTGAAGGCTTCACTCAGTGGTCTGGTGTCTTAGTGGTGGACTGGAATGCTGGGCTCACTTAGGACCTCCACCACCAGCCACAGGCCACAGGATCTTTGGGACCAGGGCTCCACCCATCCTCCAACACCAGCAGGCCCAAATCACACCAAGACTGAAGACAAAATGTAGCCCTACCTCCAATGGAGCCATACCCACCCCAATGCAACCCAGGTGGAGAGGGTCAGTGTTATGTGTCCCTACAAAAGTGGCCCGGAGAGAGCACCCAAAGACCAGCAGAACTAGGTTACATGTACATGAAAACATTAAAGGTCAAAGTATAAAGTTCTTGTAGTATAACGTTTTCTGACTTATTATGCCAGTTAGTGTATTGAGAGATGATATTTTATGCTACAGTAAGATATTTGAATATTTTTAAGGACTTATGAAATAAAGTCCCCTACAAATTATTTTTTAAAAACCTTTTCTTCAGATGTGGCTATAAAACCAAGAAAATTGGTTTTCATTTCAGTGTTTCATTGCATTTTTAATGTCAGGCTGGTAGAAAGGAATATTTGAGAAATTGGTGGCAGAAATCACTGAGATAAAACTCTCCACAAGTTATTCTTGGCAAGTTTAGTTTTGTGGCAGTGGGTAGAGAGGGCATTGGTCAGGATACCAAGGTAATAGGTCTCTGGCTGAACAGTGGCAGCTTGCAAAGCACATTGTATAACAGTATCTTGAATGGGAGGAGGCCTATAATGTGTTCTGAATAACAAGGTCCTGCCATGCCTCTCAGCATTTTCATTTCTCTTCATCCTGTGTAATTGCCTTTCTAGAAACTTCTAACCTATTAAGGAACTTCTGGCCATGGTTATCTTGATAGGAATCATATCACAGAAAACCTCTAATTTTGACTGTTTTTTTTTTTTTAACACCTAGGTTTAATACATACTTTCTTAAGAGTC
>JAQZBX010057863.1:0-17870 GCA_029593785.1 Cabassous unicinctus
GAAACTAGAGATGGCAGAGGTTTTCACTGAGTTCACTGGTCAATTTATAGTTCAACATTATATGTCTCAATCCTTCATTTTGAAATGTGGCTCCCAGATTTACACTTTAAAGTCATTATAAAAAATTGGGAGTTGAGATTAGTTTTAATTCATTTGATCCATTCAATAACCATGTTATAGGCTAGACAGTAGGCCAGGTCCTGGAGGTAAATAATAAATATTTCCTCCTGGAACTTTCTGTCTAATGGGAGTAAGCAATACACCAAAAATCACACCAAGTTTTATTTAATTACACTTGTGAAAAGTGCTGAGAAATAAAGTCACAGAGTGCAATGAGAGCATATAAGCAAGGTAATCAATTGTCACTTTCATTCATATAAAGTTTTATGAGAACTGGATTATCTGTGTTATTGTCATATGACAGTAACACATGCAAGGTCCCAATGTTAAGTGAGTGAGATGGGTACGTCTAGGTCCAGGAAAATACCAGAATGAGTTTCTATGTACTTTAGCATTAGCACTGGGCACCCTGCATACCATGGAGACTTCCATGGCACCTCTTTTGGGTTAATCTCTCCTGGTCTCTGATAGGTGAACTGCAAGACAGTTCTAGGTCATCGTGGCCACCTCCACTGTATCTACCCAAAACATAAACAGGACTGTTGGGAAGTTATATCTCAACGTTTTTTTTATAGAGATTTACATCCTTATAGCTGTATAAGGACAAACTATGTACGTGTGTATGGGGAGGATGGAAGCATGGTGTAGGCAGTGGTTCCCAGGCCTGGCTGGTGTTAAAATCACCTAGATAACTTTGGGAAACACTATATCTATTGAGTTACCCCAGGTCAACAGAATCAAACTTTCTGGGATGGGTCTTCATGCCTCACTCCAGGCTATAGTTTAATTTTGATTTTTCCTTAATGATGTTACTTTATAAGTAATTTACTAGAGCATATTATAGAAGGTTCCTCTTATATCAATGTATACAGTTAAAGATCTGATATCTGAGATATCATTCAACTTGCTTTCAGAATTCCCTCATCTTTCTCAGAAAGAAAATATTTTCTTGGGTCATAATTTTCTTTGACAAGTTTCTTATTGGTATACTCAGATTCTATTTGTATGGTGACAGTTTTTAAATTTTATTTCATAATTAGTGAAGCACATTTATCAACAGAGGAATTAATTTGATTTCCTAATTTATATTGAGATGCACATTAAAATGTATCAAAATTTCCTTCCATTTAAATAATTTAAATGACAATTATCAGTGTTCATCTTTAAAATATGCAACAATATTTGCACTCATCTTACTTGATAAATCATTCCATTAGCACATTTTATCTTTTTTTCCTTCTATTATAAAAACTTCTTTTGGTTTCCACACATAACACAAAGCAGTGCCTATACAAATGGAGCTTTGTTCTCTGAACTATTTCAGACATCTCTGATTGTACCTTCTACAATTGTAATAATAGCTAAAAGTTATGGGCAACTACTATGTGCCAAGAACTGTGGTAAGCATTTGATCTAAACATTTCACAAATAAGGGAACTAAAGTTTGGGAGTTTCGGTCACTGCCTGAAATACAAGCCAGCTGGTAAGTGTTTGAGTCTATGAATTCAAACTTTAGATGTACATAAGACATTGGTGAGCAGGTTTGTGATGTTTAGCACTGGTATATTCATTAATATCATTCATACATTTTTTTAAAAATTGAAAATGAATTACAATTAATGTGAGGTGTATAGAACAAACACAATGTTATATACTTCCATGTCAAGTGCCACCATAGATCATAGACTATGGCAAGCAAATGTGAATTAAAAGTCATGTGTCTGAATAATGCTCCTTATGATACTCTACCTGGTGCCTGGTGGGCTCATGTGTGTCCATTACATTCACTATTGCTCCATCCTCTGACTGAACAGGGGTTAGAGATTCTTACACACTTCTGGGCAATTGTATTTACAATCATTTTTTTTTGGAGGAGGATGGAGAAATCTAGCTATCAGTTAAAATATCAGCAGAACCACTGGGTTGTGTGTTTCATCTCATTTTACTTTTAAGACATATTCTTAAAAAAGAGCACTATCTTATTAGTGCCATATCAGACTTCCCATTTTGAGCACTTACTGAATTATATATACATCATTCATTTTTGGAAACTTTTTCTCAGGGCTCTAATAATGAGTGCTGGAATCCTGATGAGTTTAAACAAAGATCACTTAGGGTTTGCCCTTGTAAAACAGATATCAATAGCAATGTATACATTCCAAAGTACTCGGCGAGAATAGGAAACATGCATTGAGGCATGAAGAAAAGCTATTTCAGTCGTCTTGTTTTCAGGGCAGGACACATAATGCATTCAAAATAAAAGTTTCTTTGGGCTTAGAGATTTTCAACAATAGGAACTGATGATCAATGTAGGAAAGAACCATGCTCTAACGCAGGGGTTCTTAACCAGAGATCCGTGAGCTTGAGCTGAAATTCAAAAAAACTTTATTCTTATGGGGACGTGTTGGTGTGGAAGTGATGTATTTATTAAATAATACACAGTATAGTGTGAACTTAGTGAGGGGTCCATGGTTTTCATCTGACCAGCAAAGGGGTCCGTGAAACAAAAAAGGTTAAGAACTCCTTCATGATTCTTTTGGACCAGACCAACTTGACCTTCTATTTTTCATGAAATTCTACATTAAAAGCATATACTCTATTTTTGTCTCCCAGCTTCCCTAACAATTATTTTGATTCTCATAATTTGAATAGACTTTCTTAAGTGGTTTTTATAAGGAGTAGATGGGAAGAAGGAACCATTGTAGATCAATGAATGAAGAAATAGTCAAAATAATAAAAGAAAATTAATCTGATCATTTTGAAATCTAACCCAAACTCATGTTTCTGGTCATTAAGCATAAGAATAGTGGCTGCCTATATGTGATTTTTGTTCTTATCTCAACCAGAGATCACGTTTAACACTTTTTGATACTTTACATCAACCAAAATGCTGAGCTTGCAAAAATCTCTTAAAAAGACACTTTAATATATTAACCAAAGGACTACTTTATAGATCAGATAAAACTTTGCTGATCCTTAATTAGTTATAAATGCCAGAAAATAGTACATGTGTAGTCTTGTCGACAACATTATGCAATATATCCCGTGAACCAGCAGCCTCCAATCAGGAAATGTACCGTGACTCAGAATGGTACCCATCGGAAGAGGCTAGCATTAGTCCTAAGTAAATATGCCTCAGGGTTCTTTGGATTTGTGTTAGGAGAAGCAGTCAGTGCGAGGGAACTGGGGAGACAAAAGTGAGATGAAAGAAAAGGAGAAATGATAGGTACAGATTTTGAAGACAGATTTAGAGAAGGAGGAAGAAGAAAAAGTGACAGAGTACATTGAAAGCAAATGGAGTACAAAGATTTGGGTGGACATTCTGGGAAGAGTGAAGCTGTGATTCAGAGGAATTTAAAAAATCAATTTCAGCTTATAGTTATATGATGAGAATATGGATAACCACTGTGTTTGGCTTTTACAGAGGACACAGTATTTCATACACATTCATTAGCTGAAATTCTGAGGTCATACAACCGCCTTGGGAGAATTTTATTTAAATATTTATAAAATGTAGATAGCAATGCTGAAGAAATGATGCATGCAATGAAATGTTATGATTTTGAATATGGGGTTAAAAGATGAAAGCACCATCTCAGAAAACCTTGTTAATACAAATGTTTAAAATATTTAGACATATACTCACCCAACAGACAGGAAAGGCTCCTTTGATTCAAGTCTATGAAAAATATTAAAAATTAATTTTAATATAACAATATGCTGTGCATTCAAAAACTGCTTTTACATGAATCTGACAAAATTATTACACTTTTTTGGATGTAAATGCATAATTTAGTACCAGCAAAAAGCTATAAATAATATATTAAGGCCTAATCTGGACTAATTCAAAATTGTTGTTTGGAAGAGCATGGAAAGGCTGATGAAACTACTGGCTGGATTAATGCAGAGGTTGAATACAATGAGAGACCCTTAGAAAGGGAATATAGGATTTAAATTATACATTAAGATGATGATAGCATTAGCCTAATTCTGATTTGTACTTGCTATGTCTATTTATTTTCTTTTTTCATGGTAATTTGTTTGTAGAAGTTTAAATATAGTATCTATTTGTAGTTGTTGTAATAGTGAAGACATTTATAATGTATTTGGCTCCATACTGGCTGAGTAATTTATTTCTAGAGTATATATTCTAGTGAAGAGAGAAGCAGCATGCCACTCACTCTGGGTCACTTATATACTCCAACACCCAAGTGTCGATCACAGATTAGGGTCCTCCTGCTTCCTCTGTATCTCCTGAGAATCTAGATATTTTCTGCATGCCCCAATGTATCAAGTGGGAATTGTAATCCTAAAACTTCTGGCTAATTGGAACATGTTGAGAAAGTCACTTAAACTTTCTGGAGCTCACTTTTCTCATCTGTAAAATGGGCTAGGATTGCTTCCTGCTAATTTTATGGATTCATAAATTAACTCTACATTCTTTGCAAGAGGTAAATCAAGAAAGGATTCACTTCTAAATATTATCTGGTTAATATTTAAGGTGATCAGTTGGTAGGTTTATGTGGTAGTTTGATATTGTTTATGAATTCCAAAAATAGATATTGGATTATGTTTGTAAACTGGTCTGTCCCTCCAGGCATATTAGATTATATTGGATTCAGAGGTTTCACTTTTACTTGATGAAATAATGATTAAGGCTTTGGGCCATGTCAGTAGAACATTGCATCCCTGCCTCCTTGGTGGGCGGGGACTCACAGAGAAAATGACAAGGCACAGGAGTTAGTTGGAGTTTTGAGCTGGAGCCTGGGAAGTAAACACATAGGAGAAGAGCACAGAGGAATAGAGACAGCTCCACAGACATGGCAGAGCCCTGGGAAGAGAAACAAGCTGTTCACCTGATAGTCTACAGCTGACCATGTGGTGAGAAGCAAGCCTGAGCCCGGAAAGAATCGAGCCCCAGGGAGAGAGACAAAGCCTAGAGAGCCTGATGGCTTACCGCTGATAGTGCAAGATGGCTGGGAACCTTAAGAGGAAGAGGAAGGCTGAATGTCAGCAGCCATCTTGCTCTAACACATGGCAACAGACTTTGGTGAGGGAAGTAATTTATGCTTTATGGCTTGGTAACTGTGTAAGCTTCTACCCCAAATAAATACCCTTTATAAAACCCAACAGATTTCTGTATTTTGCATCAGCACCCCTTTGGCTGACTAATACAGTGTACATTGGGCAATTTATTTTCATATATGTTTATTAACATTTGATTATGGGTTAGATATAGGCAAATATTGAAGATTATTGAGGATATCTTAATACAAATCCTGGTGTTTAAGTTTTTGCAGACTTATGTTTTAAAATTGTTTATTTTTATATAAATATTTGTAGGAAATGACAGAAAATTTAATTCTACAATAAGCTTTTTTTTTTAGGGGGTACCAGAGATTGAACCCAGGACCTCATACATGGGAAGCAGGCGCTTAACCACTGAGCTACATCCACTGCCCCAACAAACTTTTATTGAGCACCAGCTGATTACTTTTATAGATTGAAGTAGAGAACTGAAGGTACTCTCCTAGAATTAGGCCACGAAACTTTACTTTTATATGAAATATAAACAATGAAGGCAATAATGGCTTTTTTTGTCTCTATTTCATTCTATGTATGTAAAAAATAGTTTATTAAAAATATGCCTTGGTACATTTATGGGCAGAGCTGACATGAGTCTTTGCCACATGCCAATGTTGCTTTGGATGAACCTTTGTAGCAGGAAGGGAACGCTTTTACAGAGCAAACACCCCAGCAATGATTCTAACAGCTACAAGCAGGGAAGAAGCAGATAAAGCCAGCAGTTGGTGCTAAGAAACTGGAGGTGCATATTTTATGAGACCTTTACCTTTTCTAAATTCCTACATTATTCACAGTCTCTATCCCCAGGTAGGGTATTTCCCATCCTGTATATGTTTGTTTTTCCCATACATTTGTGATACGGATAAGCAAAATGTTGATGATAAATAATGAATTATATTTGAATATGTTCACTTTCTAACAAATGACCAGTACCAGCTGATCAAAAGAAAATTAACTTGAAGAAATGAAGGGAGATTCTATATAATATGATGAAGAAATTTTTCCTTATTTGGACCATCAACATCATGATGATACCACTTCTCCCTTATTTGCCATCTACTAAGATTTGAAAAATAGATAACATGATAACATGTGGGAATTAACAGGTTCCATTTTCTTCATATTAACTAATGATTTCAGTCTAACATTTATCAGATTTTAATGTATTAGTGTGATTTGCTTGTGTGAGGTGCTGCCCTCTAGCCTTCTAATTCCTATTTCCCACTCCCTATACTATCCCTTTACCTCTCTGCTGTGTGCCTCTTAGTGGCATTGAATGATACTGTTACAATATTTCAAAACATTTTATATCTGACCCTTCTCTCATTTTCATCCAGAGCATCTCATTGGTTATCCTTTATGCGACTTTTTCATCTCCTTCTTCACTCCATTCCCAGTATAGTTCTCATTACTTACCCTGCCTTAAATGGTCTCATCAAATATAGAAATTCTTTGTTCAGATTTGCTCCAACTTTACACACTGCTCTCACACTAAGCTTTCTTCAGTATTGCCATTCTATACTATATGTTTAAGTATTGTGTTGTACTTCTTTCTTTAATGGGAGCAAAAATAACTTGAATAAAAGTGAGGCATACACCACTTTTGCCTTTCCTATGCAATTATCAAAATGCTGAGTTCAGAATTTGTTTGACGTTTAATAGATATTGGTTGATTTTTCTCTTTATCTGAAGGCTTCCAACAGGCAGCTGGAGTGTTGCAGCATATAGGGAGATATGTTGCCCCACTGACCCCACTAGTTAATATATTAGTCTGACTGGCTGCTTAGTTGTCCTCTTCTCCTCTCACTATTTCAACTATCTACTTCCCAGTGCTCCATAGAACACGTCAAAGAAGAAGTTAATGTTTTCAAAATGTTGTTGGATTGAGAGTTCTCATTAATGCTCTATTAACCATGGCTTGGCAAACTCTGGCCTATGGGCCAAACTCTACTCACCACCACAAGCTAAGAATAGCTTTTACCTTTTTTAATGGGTTAAAGAAATGAAAAGAAGAATAACATTTCATGATATGTAAATATTACATGAAATTCAAATTTCAGTGTCCATAAATCAAGTTTTTTTGGGAGGACACAGCCATGATCAATTGTTTATATATTGTCTAACGTTTTTGTGCAACCAAAAGTAAGTTGAGCAGCTGTGACAGACACTGTATGTCAACAACCCTAAAATATTTACTATAAGGCCTTTACAGAAAATATGTGCCAATGCCTGAAATATAATTGTATTGTTGGAAGGAATTAGAAACAACACTCAAAATAGCCACTCTCTACTTCTCATACATATCAAGATATTCTCACAGACTTAGGAATTCAGGATAATTTGAATTCCTTCTCTAACCCACCAATTCAGGCTCTGACTCTACTGACAGTTTAATCCCCCTAAAATGCAGTTTTCATGTCACCATTTTTCTTGACAATTTTGACAACCCAAACTTTTTAGCTTGTCCTTTCAAAACTTGTCACAAACTTGCCCCACACCACCTTTCCATATTGCTTACTAAGGTCAGCTATTGTTGAAAGTGCTTTATAAACATTGATTTATTAATACATGATGATACCCTTTGAGGTAGTCACTATTATCAGTCCTACTTTATATATGAGGAAACTGAGACCCAGAGATGCTAATTACTTGCCCAAAATCACACTGCTAGTAAGTGTCTGAGCCAGGATTTGAATTTAGGCATTTTGGCTTCAAAGTTCACATGCTCATGGGCTCAAATGCTACATTGCCTTTTGCAATCTCTATTCTGTTTGTTTTGTTTTGTTTACAAGTGCCTTATGGCACTGTCACATTTCCTCTCTTTATACTTTCTGTGCTCTTCTGAGATATTTTATCCACTCACATGGTTTCAGTTATCATCTACATACCAGAGATTCTCAAACTTACATCTCCAGCATTGTTCTACATGTGATCTGTGGCTATAGCTGCCCCACTAGATATCTCCAATTGTAGGTGCCTCTAAATTGTCATGTTCCAACTAAATTCATGGTCTACCTTACTAAATCTGGCATTCCTTCTCTTTCCTTAATTTAATGGCATAAATAGCCATTCAGGTGACCAAGCTAGAAATCTTAGTGTCTTTTCATTAACTCCTTTCCAAATCTCCATTTTCATTCAATACCAAATTCTGTTGTTTCTGCTGCCGAAAGCCTCTTTCATTCTGTTTATAACCTTTTGATTCTGACTATCACAGTTCAAGTGATCATCAGCTTTTATATGGGCTTTTAGAATCTCTTCTTAATGAGCTCCTTTCTCCAGTATTTTATTGCAAAAGCCAAATCAGCTAGCAGAATTATCTTTCTAAAATACAGATCTAATCATGTATTCTGTTATAAGACACCTGGTTTGGTTAGGAGTGTTTCATAACTGTTCTCATAGTACCTTGTAACACTTAACCACAGTGTATTAAAATTGGCCAGTTTTTTTGTTGAGCTCCTCATTAATACTGCATACTCTTTGAAGGCAGGAACTTACTGTACTTCAAGTACCTAGAACCATGCTTCCTTCACAGGGTTCCCTCAGCAATGCTTTTGTTGGATGAACTTCCCTGCTTTGTTCACCCACCCGTACTTCCATTCCTTGCCTACAGGGTAAAGCCCAATCACCTTAATATGGATAAAAGTTCATTCATAACGTTGCTCCAGTGTTTCTTTCCAGCTGTTGTCTTCTACCACTTCAGCCTGCAGGTTCCATGCTCCAGTCAAGTTGAGGACATTGCTTACTGTCTGGGTGGCATTATACTTTCTGACACCTCAGAGCTTTTGCATGTGCTGTGTTCTTTGCAGAAATGACTTCAACTACTTTGCTTCTGAAGACTCAGGCTTTGTCCTGAATCTAAAGTGCCTTCTAAGGATGGCTGGAACCCTATTCTATTTATAAACTTTTGTAGTCAAAATGGCTGGGCAGGAACACTGCTTACTAACATCTGAGCTACTCTCCTCAGCATTGACACTCCCAGGCCCAGGCCTCCATTTAGGGTAGATATGCCAAAGGGCTTAAGGGTATAGGTTCTAGAGTCAGACTGCCTGATTCCAATCCTGACTCTACCATCTACTGGCTGTGTGGCTGTGGAGAGGCAAGACACTCTTCTTTGTACCTTAATTTTCTCATCTACAAATAGAGGAAGTAATAGAACAAACTTATACAGTTTTTGTATGATTAGTTTCAGAATTAGATATAAATAAACACATTAATCTAAATAAATTAGAAAAGTAAATGTGTGTGTATGTATTTTAATCTCTAAATTCTCTCATCTTTGTCCCCACATTCATGGCTGGTTAAAAGAAATAGAGAATCCAAGTTGGTGAATAGGTTCATGTAGTAGTTGTATATGAATGAACCATGGTGAATGTGTTGGTGAAGATGTACAGTAGCTAATAGATGAAGATATTGGTGTGGAATTCAGGTGAGACATCTGGGCTGGAAACATGGATTTGGGAGTCATGTCATCAATGCAGAGTTGGTATATGAAATCATAGTTGATGCAACTGGAAAAAGACCTTGAATAAAAGGGGGAAAAGGTAAAGACAAATGAGTTTATATGGCTAAGAGACTTCAAAGTGGGTCAGAAGGTCATCCCAGAAGTAACGCTTATGTGCATCTCAGCAGAATCTCATAAACTACCAAAGTGGATACTACACCAAATAGTAGGGCTCCTGAGGGCTCTGGAGACACCCAGGTCCTATGGTGAGGGCAGATAGCTCCAGAGTTTGGTGTCTTGCCAGTGGGCCCTACTTTGGAGTTTGTGCTCCTGAGAGTGACAGAGTTGGACTCAGTTATGGCTTCCCTACACATGGCTCATCTATCGCTTCTATTTGAACCTATACTTGGTGCTGAAGTTGGTAGGTGTACGTCCAAGAGACTTGAATCTTTGGGCTGTCCATGTGCAAGCTAGGCCCTGTGCCAGCAGACTTGCAACACCTACTCTCCAGTTCATTGGACTTATCCAGGACAACTAACAAGAAGGTAAGGATTGACAACCATCATACCAAGGAAACAAGAGAGCCCACAACTGCAAGCAAGAGAGTCCCATCCATTAGCTGTATGGGATCGAAGTCCCCTCTCAATTAGAGGTGGAGTGGACATCACCATACCAGAATCCTCAGGATTGGGGAATGAACTATGGACAAAAGTGGACTTACTCGTATTCTATTAAAGACTTATTGTGATTCTAGCAATGGAAGAAATTACAACATTGATATGGAGGCAGTGGCCACTGGAGGCTCTGGGGTCAGGGGGAGGGAAAGACAGGTGTAATGAGGGAGCTTTTTCAGGACTTGAGAATCATCCAGAATGGCATTGCAATGACAGATATATGCCATTATATATCTTCCCATAGCCTGCAGAATTGTGTGGGAGAGAGTGTAAACTACAATGTGAACTATGGTCCATGCTCAGTGGCAATGTCCCAGGATGCGTTTATCAATTGCAATGAATATGCCACACTAATGAAGGATGTTGTTTATGTGGGAGGGTGTGGGAGGTATGGGGAGCGGGGAATATGGGAATCCCTATATTTTTTGTGTAACATTTGTGTAATCTAAGTCTCTTTTAAAAAATTGAAAAATATATTAAAAAATATTATACAAGAATGAAAGAAGAAAGCTCTTAGAACATGCAAAAACATAGATGAGTCTCACAAACATAATATTCAGTGTAAGAAACTATATGCAAACAAGTAGTTAAAGAATGTATGGTTTCATTTGCAAAAAGATTAAAAAAATAGGCAAAACTAAATTATGGTATTAGAAGTCAGGGAATAGGTTCCCTTTAGGTGACTGACTGAAAGCAGAAGGAACTTCCAAGGCACTGGTAAAAACTATATATTTATTTTTGGTTAAGTTAAGCAGTATATACCTTTTGAAAATTCATTAAGCTGTGGACTTTTGATTTGAATACTCTTCTGTTTGTCATATTACAATTAAAAATGTGTTAAAAATAAAAATAAATAAATAAATCATAGTTGAGAATAAGGCCACCCAGAGAGAGTGAAAAGAATGAGAAGATGGTAGAAGGAAGAATATCTGAGATCACCAACAGGCCTTTCATGTGCAGAAGAAGCAAAATTCAGAAAGGGACAGCAGCACTGTTTAGGCATTTGTATTAACCTGCCCCCAGCACAGAGTAGATGCCCCACAAATGTTGATGGCACGAGTAAACCTGTGCCTGGATCTGTGTCACCAGCCTTCAGTCTGTTCTGTAGGATAGAAGTAAATAAGAAAGAGAAGATGTATCTCTGGAAGTAGCTCAGGTATTCTTAGCCTAAGTAAGAAAAAAGTAGGAATCAAGGAGGATTAACCTTTTCAGTAATAGTGAGATCAGAGTTGATTTACGGAGCAAAGCTAGTGTTGAAATCTACTGATGTGTGAAGATGAGTTTGTCAATCTATGAATGATTCAATAAATCCATAAGGGAATTGAAGGACCTCTTTTCTACTGCAATGCATTTTGTTTCTTGAGAATAATAGATCTTCATCTGTATTTCAAAAAGTTTATCAAAGACAATCAAACATGCATGAAAAACATTTTAGGTAGAAAAAGGTCCAGCAGACTCCCATCTGTCCCCACTACTAACTCCACAAACTCTGAAAGAGTCTAATGATGATCATAATAGCCAGAGGTTCCCGTGTGCCAGGGAATGGGCCAAGTCCTCTAATAGATTTAATTCAGACAACAGTAGATGAGAAAACTGAAGTTCAGAGAGACCAAGTAATTTGCTCAAAGACTTACAGCAAAGTTGTAGAGTCAGGATTCATTCACAGGCAGTCTGACCCCAAGGTCTGTATTTTCACAGTCACTGCTCTATACTCTAGGGAAATGTAAGGAACACAATAAATGCTATCTTGGGCCTATCTGGGCCCCCAGTGAGAGCAATGGTGGCCCCCCACATTATGAGTTAACACTTGGCTAACAAATAGCTTGTCATTTGGTGCTAATCTGACATGCTGTTTTACAAATATCTTAATATCGTGCTTGAGGATTATGGGAAATCTATTTTTATATTTAAAATTCAGTCTACATTTAATCTTAATCATTTGTAATCTAAAAACATTCACATGTTTTGATCATTCCAAAGTCTTCTTTCTGATTTAAACAGGTTTTTTTTTTCAAGGTAAGTGATTAAATGTAAGCAGAAAATGATGACTCTGATCAAAGATAACTGCTTGTAAAGTGGTTCTGAGGTGTCGTTCTTTACTGAACATTTTGCATATTAAAAATTGAACCCAATTCTATCAGTATTCTTGAAAATTCATTTGTTACCCAAAGGAAAAAAAAAGCTCAGAAGCCTTCTTTATATAATAGGGACAGGGTATTCACAGGTAACTGTAAGTGAAATTCTTTGACATCCACAGAAAATCAGAATCTCTGTGGTACTTATTCTGTGAGCTAGTCTCTTTCCCTCACTTGAAGGGAAAAAACGAAAAACAAAATATATCCCAGGTTTTTGTGCTGGCTGGCCAAACATAGATGCCAAGGAGACATACCCTTAGTGCTCTCCTTGTGAGGATAAGAGGCTTGTTAGGAATAACAAGCTTTTTTTTGCAGCACAGTAAGGGAAGAAGCACTGGCCTGCCCAGGCACAGATGTCCTCATCTCCAACTGCACAAAGAAGTCTGAGTACAACTTGAGTAATGTTTGAGTATGGCTTGCCCGTCAGTATCTTTGGTCGAACAAGGATCCAAGATACTGACCATGAGCTCAAGGTCCACTCGTGGACTCTCAGGCCAATCACAGTCTTTTTCCAGATGTGGCTACCTATAAGGATATAGTGTTGTGATGGGTGCAAAGGGATCATCTCAAGTACATTCTTTTGAGATGTTCTGCCAAGCACATTGAGAAATTTGTGGCAAAGTGAGGCATGGGGGTAACACTGGGATGGGATAGTCTGAAATGGCTGAGAGTGGGAGCAATCATTCCCTTAAAAGCCTTTATGCTTTAAAGCTGAGAGCTCAAATAAGTTTTAAACTTCATGTCAACTCTGACTAATTGATGGTAGCTGCCAGGAACAACATGTTGACAAGAACTCTAAAACCCACTCAGGCTATGTCTGCCATGGGATTAGGAGACGAGAGAAGAGTGCTGTCTACAGATATATTTATCAAATCTGTGCCAGTGGAAAGTACAGAAATTTGCTTAAGGCCACACCAGAATGAAGATGTATTAATTCCACAGAGGGAACTAGATCTCTAGATATAGAGTTCATATGCCAATGTGTACAAATAATAATGTATATTTAGTTCTTCAAATATGATGATAGTCAATATTTTTGTATTTGCCACACACTCTTCTAAGCATTCAAACACATTTTATCCTCACAACTTTTCTGTGAAGTTGGTACAATTATCATCTCTATTTTATTGATGAGGAAACTGAGGAAGAGAGGGATTGAGTAACTTTCCCAAGTTCTTAAAGCTAGAAAGTCATAGACAAGATGATCATCCAAGAAGAATGTTTAAGAGCTTGAGTTCTTAATATTACAAAATATTTGTACCATTTTCCTACATAATATTTATTGGCCATTAGAATAGCATCACATTCACCTACAATGCTGAGGAGACCCGGGTTCTTTCTCTTCTACAGCAGGATTTTCCACAATGGATTCAATTTCTCCAGAGTAAAAAGCAGCTTATATCCTCTATTTCCTGAGTTTCCTTTATCAAGGGCTTTCATGCCCAATTGATATTTCTGCTTAGGGCACTGTTTGCAGTTACTACCATCTGTGCTGCTAATAGCAGAGAGGGGTTAATGGATGTCTGCGGTATCAACAAAGATCTCAGTGGCAGTTTTGACACTCAAGTCATGGATTTTGCCACATTGGAAATTGAGGCTGCAGCATTCATCTCCCTTGGATAGGCTGTAACATTCTTTCATAATTCTACTGGGAGGATGGAACTGCAGCAAGAGGAATGGAGCAGAAGTGTAAAGAAGAACCTTTTGACAAGAAAGATCGTTAACCATTGGCAGATTCTCCTGAGAGACTTGAAACACTTTTCCCAAACAGGTTCTGAGGATGGGGGTGTGGGTAGTTGATATTTGGCTTAGGCAGAATATCAAGCTTCTCTAAGCTTCCTGGCTTAATCTCACCATACCTCACATTGTTAGGGAGTACACAAAACTCTGTGGATGCTTCCCTTAAATTAAGAAAAATGATTTCTCTGAAGAGAAAAACTTTCAAATTCAATTATGTTCAGGTACGAAGAGTTGCTCATCTCAGTTCCAAACCTATGTAGTGAAAGGAAGTATTTTTAAGAAAAACTAGCAAGTGGCTGCTCAGCTGTCTCTTCCAATTGTATTATTTAGTTGCTTGCTAATGGCTGTTAAATCCTACAGAGAAATTGTGTATCTGCCAAGATGGGGAAGCAGGCAATCAGTCACAGAGTTCTCCACTTGAGTATCTCAATCCTCAGTAACTGCGCTTTGCATAATCCTGACACCATTTATCTTTTTTCTCTATTTTAGCATGAAGAGATGAGACTCAATAAATTCTGTGTGGTTTTTTGACTTCCAGTCAAAAGAAAATGTGTAGAGTGCCAACAGTGCTGAGTGATATGATACACATATTCTCAGGGCCAGCTCCAATTGGTCAGGATGCGTACTTGGCTTTTGTCCCTGGCCCCTCCACACCCCCACCCCCCGTTCAATGCTCTTTATCTGTGCCTCCCACTCTTATACCCCTTCAGGTCCCAGGTTCAACTTCACGCTCTCTTCCTAGTCTTACAACATTTTAAACTCTGCCTAAATCATAGCCAACATCTGATATAAGCTCACAGAACCACCGCTCATTTTTGCTTAACTGTATTTCTGTTCTCTTCCCAGTGACAAGCTTGTTTGGCAGATTAATCTTCTGCCTCAGTTCCCATCTTGGTAACCCCATCCATTCTCAGACCCAGTTTTATTTTTTCTAGTTCTCTGAAGTAAATAAGTCTTTATGTCTATATTTATGCCAGTAACACATTGTTTTGATTACTTTAGCTTTGTTGTACAATTTGATATCAGGAAGTGTGGGTCTTCCAATTTTGTTCTTTTTCAAAATTGTTTTGACTATTTGGGGCTCATTGGAGTTCCATATGAATTTGAGGATTGGATTTTCCATTTTTTTTTCAAAAAAGGCTCCAGGAATTTTGATAGTGGTTGTACTGAATTTATAGGTCACTTTTGGTAATAGTGACATCTTAACAATATTAAGTTTTCCAATCCGTGAACATGGGATGTCTTGCCATTTATGTAGGTTTTTTTAAATTTCTTTCGGCAGTGTTTTGTAATTTCAGTGTCCAAATTTTTATATCCTTGGTTAACTTAATTCCTAGATATTTTATTCTTTTGGATGCTATTGTAAATGGAACTGTTTTCTTAACTGTTTTCTTTTTGGATTATTCATTGTTAATGTATAGAAAAAACATAAATTTTTATGTGTAGACTTTGTACCCTGCCATTTTGCTGAAATCATTTATCAGCTCTAGTAGTTTTCTTGTGGATTCCTTTGGATTTTCTCATATAAGACCATGTTGTCTGCAAATAGATATGCAGGCATACCTCATTTCATTGCTCTTCATTTTATTGTGCTTCAAAGATATTGCATTTTTTACAAATTGAAGGTTTGTGGCAGACCTGCATTGAGCAAGACTATTGGTGCCATTTTTCTAACAGCTCACATATTGGTAATTCTCACAGTATTTCAAACTTTTTCATTATTATTATATCTGTTGTGGTGATCTGTGATCAGTAAGCTTTGATGTTAGCATTGTAACTGTTTTGGGGTGCCACAAATGGCATCCACATAAGACACCAAACTTAATAAATGTGTGTGTTCTGACTGCTCCACCAACCCACCATTCCCCATCTCTCTTCCTCTCTTCCAGCCTCCCTATTCCCTGGGACACAACAATATTGAAATTAGGCCAATTAATAACCATACAATGGCTTCTAAGTGTTCAAGTAAAAGGAAGAGTTGCACATCTCTCACTTTAAATAAAAAGCTAGAAATGATTTAGCTTAGTGAGGAAGGCATGTCCAAAGCCAAGATAGGCTGAAAGCCAAGCCTCTTGCACCAGTTAGCCAAGTTATGAATGCAAAGGAAAAGTTCTTGAAGGAAATTAAAAGTGCTACTCCAGTGAACACGCGAACGATAAGAAAGCAAAACAGCCTTACTGCTGATATGGATAGAAGATCAAACCAGCTACAACATTCCCTTAAGCCAAAGCATAATCCAGAGCAAGGCCCTAAGTCTCTTCAAATCTATGAAGGCTGAGAGAGGTGAGGAAGCCACAGAAGAAAAGTTTGAAGCTA
The DNA here is from genome assembly GCA_029593785.1 of Cabassous unicinctus. Lineage (NCBI taxonomy): Eukaryota > Metazoa > Chordata > Mammalia > Cingulata > Chlamyphoridae > Cabassous > Cabassous unicinctus. The sequence goes on from JAQZBX010057863.1 coordinate 16,512, forward strand.
GCAGAGTTTAGTTCATGAAGTTTAAGGAAAGAAGCCATCTTCATAACATAAAAATGCAAGGTGAAGCAGCAAGTGCTGATGTAGAAGCTGCAGTAAGTTATCCAGAAGACCTAGTTAAAATCATTGATGAAGGTGTTACACTTAACAATAGATTTTCAGTGTAGACAAAACAACCTACGATTGGAAAAAGATGCCATCCAGGACTTTCCTAGATAGAGAGGAGAAGTCAATGCCTGCCTCCAAATCTTCAAAGGACAGGCTAACTCTGTTGTGAGGGGTTAATGCAGCTGGTGAAGCCAATGCTCATTTACCATTCCAAAAATACGAGGGCCCTTAAGCATTATATGAAATCTACTGTGCGTGTGCTCTATAAATAGAAAAACAAAGCCTGAATGACAGCACATCTGTTTACAACATGTTTTACTGAATATTTTAAGCCCACTGTTGAGATCTACTGCTCAGAAAAAAAAAGATTCTTTTCAAAATATTACTGCTTACTGACACAGCACCTGGTAACTCAAGAGCTCTCACGGAGATGTATGATGAGATTAATGCTCTTTTCATGTCTACTAACACAACATCTACCCTGAAGTTCATTGATCAAGGAGTCATTTCTACTTTCAAGTCTTACTACTTAAGAAATACATTTTGTAAGACTATAGCTTCCATAGATAGATTCATCTAGCGAATCTGGGCAAAGTAAAGTGAAAACCCTCTGAAAAGGATTCACCATTCTAGATGCCATTAAGAATGTGATTCATGGGAGGAAGTAAAAATATCAACATTAATAGGAGTTTGGATGAAGTTGATTCCAATTTTCATGGACTTCAAGTGGAGGAAGTAAATGCACACATGTTGGAAATAGCAAGAGAACTAGAATTAGAAGAGGAACCTAAATATGTAACTGAATTGCTACAATCTCATGATACAACTTGAACAAATGACAAGTTGCTTCTAATGGATAAGCAAAGAAAATGGTTTCTTGAGATGCAATCTACTCTTGGTGAAGATGCTGTGAAAATTGCTGAAATAACAAAATATTTAGGGTATTACATAAACTTAGTTGATAAACCAGTGGCAGGGTTTGAGAGGATTGACCCCAATTTTGAAAGAAGTTCAATTGTGGGTAAAATGTTATCAAACTGCATTGTATGCTACAGAGAAATCTTTCATGAAAGGGAAAGTCAATTGATGCAGCAAACTTCATTGTTATCTTATTTTAAGAAATTGCCACAGCCACCCCAACTTCAGCAATCACCACCCTGATCAGTCAACCGCCATCAACATCAAGGTAAGACCCTCCACTTGCAAAAGGATTTTGATTTGCTGAAGGCTCAGATGATGGTTAGCACTTTTTGG
>JAQZBX010057864.1:0-17868 GCA_029593785.1 Cabassous unicinctus
TTTTTTTTTTTTTTGAGATTTATTTATTTATTTATCCACACCCCCTCCCCCACACACACACACATACCCCACTGCTTGTGCTTGCTGTGTCCATCTGCTTTGCGGTTTTTTTCTGTGTCTACTTGTTTCCCTTTGTTGCTTGCTGCGCCAGCTCACCACGCTGCATGGGCCATCAGCTCACCATGCCACACGGGCTGGCTTGCTTTCACCAGGAGGCCCCAGGAATCGAACCCAGGGCCTCCCATATGGTAAACGGGAGCCCAACCAATTGAGCCACAGCCGCTTCCCTGTTTTTGCTTTTGGTGTCATATCTAGGACTCTCTTGCCAATTCCAGGGTCATGAAGCTTTTCTCCTATGTTTTCTTCTAAGAGTTGTATGGTTTTTGCTCTTATACTTTGGGTATTGATCCATTTTGTGTTAATTTTTGTATATGGTGTGAGGCAGGGGAACAACTTCATTCTTTTGCACATGGAAAATCAGTTTTCCCAGCACCACTTATTGAAGATATTCTTCTTTCCCCCATTGAATGGACTTGGCACCCTTGTCGAAAATCAATTGGCCATAGATGTATGGATTTAATTCTAGGCTTTCATTTCTGTTTCATTGGTTTATATGTCTGTCCTTATGCTAGTTCAATGCCGTTTTGATTGTTGTAACTTTGTAGTAAATTTTGAAATTGGGAAATCTGAGTCCTGTAACTTTGTTCTTCCTTTTCAAGATTGTTTTGGTTATTTGGGGCCCCTTGCAATTCCATATGAATTTGAAGATTGGCTTTTCCATTTCTGTGAGAAAAAAAAGGGGGGGAGGGACAAAAAATAGGCTGTTGGAACTTCACAAGGGATTGTGTTGAATCTGTAGATTACTTTTGGCAGTATTGACATCTTAACAATATTAAGTCTCCAAATCCATGAACATGAGATGTTGTTTGTTTGTTTGTTTGTTTGTTTGTTTGTTTTTGGTCTTCTTTGGTTTCTTTCAGCAGTGTTGTGTAGTTTCCAGTGTACAAGTCTTTCACCCTCTTGGTTCAGATAGATATCGGAGGCTTTTCTGAAGTGGAATTGTCATGATTTTGTAACCACTAGTTTGTGGGACCTAGGAAGAAGAGTCATCATGGATGACTTCGGTTTCAGGTAAGGCTAAGTGGACGGGTTGTAATGATACCATCAGACACTGAGCATGAGAGGAAACAGGAAATATGAGTTCAGAGTGAGGCTTGCAGGACCCTCAGCTGGATGAGGGTAGTAGAATGTGAACATTTATGATGCAGGAGAATGATCAGAGCTCTAGATCTTTGTCTGGGAGGCTGGGAGCCATCTGAGTACAAGTCTATGGGAGTGATTGGGAGCCCAGCCAGAACATTTGGATTTTGTCTGCCTCTAATTTAGGAATAAACATATGTGGTGATGATAACCGTTAAAAACAAAATAATTGTATATTAATTATAATGTTTGTATAGTTTTTTATACTTAATATGTTAAAGCACCATACCTTATGTCATTTAAACCTCAGAACATAAACCTTTAATGAAAGGATTTTTAATCTTCATTTTACAAATGTGGAAATTGAAGCAGGGAATGAACTGAGGCAAAATACTTAATGCTTTGGTGATAATACCTCTACACCTTCTCTGTGGTCATTAAAAGAGCTATCTGATCACTCTTAGGGATGATGTCTTAGTGTCTGACTTCCAGTGGATGCAGCAGTATCTCCTCAGATTCCATAGCATTCATTAAGGAAACCACAGAAGAATCAACCTGGTAACTTGACTTCCTTGTTTCTGGTCTGTAGGTGAGGAAGCTAATTCACCTTCCTTGAACAAGCAAAGACTAGCCAGTATTAGAGAGCAGGGGGATTTATAGCAATATTGCCTTGGGCAGCTCTTCAGGGGGTCTGCTGGCCATGACCTGTCAGAACTGGAAGGGCCCTTAGAGACCAGCGGTCCAGACCCTTCACTGCTACATAAAAAGGCAGAGGAACAAAGTGGCTCTGCTGGTGGAACAAGCTATCCTCTGTTTTGAGTTGCTTTAAGGTTTAAGCTACCAAGCAGGAATGGTAGGGGACTGGTCCCATTCGTTTAAAATCCGGAAAGGAAAATGAAGACAAACAGAACCATTTCACCCTTTCTCCCTTTCACATCTATACCTGCTCAGAAACTGCAGTGGGATTGTGTACAGAAAAGAGAGTTGAATTTGCCACCATCTCCTCATTAATTTTCACATAGAAGTGAAATAGTCTGCCTCTAAAAACTTGATTAGACTCAGTACCTACTGGGAGCCAACTCTTCTGACTTATTCTCGAAGAATGCTAAAGTTATTTTGCAAAGTTGAAAATGACCCCTGGCAGCAGAGCAGAGGTCCCAGAGGTCAGGATTCCTAGACTCTGAGCTACGGAGCCACCTTACCTCCATGACCAAATGCTTATATGGTAGGTACTGCAAGTCCCTGAGGGCCCATCAGAGACTGCTGTTGTACCATACCTTAAATTCCAACATTAGGATAATCCTTTAAGAAAACATGTAGTTGTTTGTTTGTTTACTTTTTATTCTGAAATAATTTTAGACTTACAGAAAAGTTGCAAAAATAGTACAGGAAGTTCCTAAATACCCTTCACCCAGCTTCCCCTAATGTGAATATCTTACATAACCGTAGTACAAGTATTGAAATCAGGAAAATTGCCATTCACATGACACTATTAACTAACATACAGACCTATTCAAATTTCACCTCTTTTCTTATTATTGTCCTTTTTCTGGTCCAGGATTTCACCTGGGATTCCACACTGTATTTAGTTATCATGTCTCCTTCCATCTGGGACAGTTCCTCAGTGGTTCTTGCTCTTTTATAATCTTGACATTTTTCAAATTCCAGGCCACTTATTTTTTAGAATACCCCTACCTCAATTTGGATTTGTCTTATGTTTCTTCCTATTAGATTGAGGTTTTGTGTTTTAGACAGGAATACAATAGACGTGATGTTGTGCCCCTCTCGGCACATCAGATCAGGAGGCATGAGACATCTTTTTACTGGGATGTTAACTTCGATCACTTGGATAAAGTAGTGTCTGCCAGGTTTTTCCATTGTTAAGTTGCATTTTTCCCTTTTTCTCTTTGTGAGAGGTTACTTTCAGACTATGCAAATACCTACTTCTCACCATACTTTCACATGCTAATTTTAGAATTCATCAATGATTTTTGCCCTCAATAATAATTATTGTGGTCTTTGTCTAATAGTAAGATATGTGCTTTTTTATTGTAAAATATGACATAAAATTTACCATTTTAACCATTTTTAAGTATGCAATCCCGTGGCATTAAGTACATTCACAATGTTGTACAACCATCATCACTATCTATTCTAAAATTTTTCATCACTCCAAACAGAAACTCTGTACCCATTGAGTAATAACTCTCCATTCTTCCCCACCACCCCCCAACCCCTGGTAACCTCTAATCAACTGTCAGCCTCTATGAATTTGCCTATTCTAGATATTTCATGTAAGTGGGATCATACAATATTTGTGCTTTTGCTTCTGGCTTATTTCACTCAACATGATGTCTTCAGAGTTCATCCATGTGGTAACATGTATCAGAACTTCATTTCTTCTAATAACTGAAAAATATTCCACGGTATGTATGTACCACATTTTATTTCTCCATTCATCTGTCAGTATACAGTTGGGCTGTTTCCTCTTTTGGCTATTGGAAATAATGCTGCTATGAACAGTAGTGTACAGGCATCTGTTTGAGTCGAGACATATGCTTGCAGGCTGTGGTAAGGCATTCTGTATCTGTTGAGCTACTCATGATAGCTAGCCTGTTGATGGAGAAAGGGAATGAGCTATGCATTCCAACAGACCAGGTCAGAGCTCTGAGAGATTTCGACCCTGTGGGAGCAAAACAGCATGAGGTCACTAAGCTTTGGGTGTTGGAGGTACCTAGAAAGGCAGAGAGGTAGTGAGACTACGTACATAGTGCTATGTGACCTTAGACAATTTCTCTGAGCTGTTGCTGGTTGTTTGTAATTGCTGGTTTCCAATCTGGGTATAAAACATCTAGAATAATATGGCACATAATAAGTACTCAGTAAATTTTAAGTTTCAGTCATTTCCACGTGGTTTCCCCAGCTAGCCCCATAACAACCTCCCCCTCCCTCCATCCCCCCAAAAAGATTTAACTCACATTAGCTGCTTAATCCATTACATCTATGTCAGACAGCTCCCTAGGAGCAGAACTCTTGGGAAATGGAACCCAAAATGGCTATGTTTGGGGAGCCGGTATAACTCAATGGTTGAGTGCCTGCTTCCCATGTACGAGGTCCCGGGTTCAATCCCCGGTACCTCCTTTTAAAAAAAAGGGGGGGTGGGTAATGTTTTGAAGAGGCAGAAGACCAAAGAGATACGAAGCATGAGCATGTCATCAGTCAGTGAAATTGGAGAGGAGATTTTAGAGGATCAGGAGATACCCAAAAAATCATAAGTGGTGGGCCTTCAATGGAAAATTGGTATCAAAGATGGCCTTTATACTCTATAAGTAGATTTTCCCCAAAGTTCCTTCTCCATTTAAGCTCTGGTTTTCCTTCTTGAGGAGGCTTTTTAATTAATTTCTGTTGGATTAAGTCCTATTAAATAGTATGAGATTTGTTAAAGTCCCTTCTCCAACCGCCTGGGCCCTACCTATTCTCTCTCCCTGTTCTGGGCTCACAACCCCAAGAGATTTGTCTTTACACTGTTTGTGAAAACAGAGTCTCATGAAAGCATATGTGTGATACTACCAGGGAGAAGCAGCAGTCCCTGGCCCAGCTAAGCATTCATGGAGTACACTGTTTCCTTTAGGACAAAGGGAGCTATGAGAACCCTGGCAGGTGCCCACTCTCAGTGAATATGGGCTTTGGGAAGGCTGCATCAATCAACTGAAAAATGGCGGAGATTTTAATGGTAGGTTTGCTCTCTAAAAGGTGGCATCAATAGAGTGAGAGAGGGCTGATGTCAGGGAGACTTCCTAGCATCTGTGGCTCCACAGAAAACACACTTCCAAATATCTTTTATGGTCAGAACTGCGAAAGACGCTTATCAGTCCTTCTTGAGTGCCTCAGAATTACAGAGGTATATAAGTTAGTGTGTGTCCAGCTGCGGTATCAGTGGCTTTGTCAGTGTGTTAGTTTACTGTGGCTGCCATAACACGTTACTACAAATTTTGTGGCTTAAAACAATGGAGATTTATTTGCTTGTGTTTTTGCCCAGAAGTTGATCATCACTTTCCCTGGGCTGAAATGAAGGTGTGGGCAGGGCACACTCTGGAGCTCCAAGGGTTCTAGGGGAGGATCCACTCCTTGCTTCTTCCAGCTTCTAGTGACTGCATTCCTTGGCTTGTGACTGTGTCACTTCAATCTCTGTCTCACCTTTTCTTCTTTTGTGTATCTAATCTCTCTCTCTCTCTCTTTTTTTTAAGATTTTTTTTTTTTTTCTACACACACACACCCACCCCTCGTTGTTTGTGCTCACTGTCTGCTCTCTGTGTCCCATTTGTTGTGCGCTCTCTGTGCCTGCTGTCTTCTTTTTAGGAGGCACCAGAACTGAACCCAGGACCTCCCATGTGGTAGGTGGTACCCAAATGCTTGAGTCACATCCACTTCCCTCTAATCTCTCTTATAAGGACACTTGTTTGATGGCATTTAAGGCCCATCCAGGTTATCCAGGATAATCTCTTCATCTCAACATCCTTAACTTCATCCCAATCTGCAAAGACTCTTTTTCCTTATAAGGTAATATTTACAGGTTCTAGAGATTAGGAGGTGATCTCTTTGGGAGGCCATTATTCAGCCTAATACAGGCAGTAAAGACAATGCTCTCACCTAACAAGTCTGGAGATGGGAGGTTCCCGGTTTGGTGCAGCAGCTCAAGGATGTTATGCAGGGGTCAAGCTCACTCTGTCTGACCATTCTGACATCCGTGGGGTATTGGGATTTTTCGTCCTTAAACTCCTTGCTCCACAGTTGGTTATAAGACGATTGCTATAGCCCCAAGTGGCTAGTCCTTACAGAAAACACACAAGACAGGAAAGGGGCAGGTGGTCAAGAGCCTTTGACATCTTCCTGGGAAGAACAGGCCATTCCTAGCTGCCAGAGAGATGGCGAGGAGGGGCAAGTTGCCATGATCAATCCTGATCATCTCCTGGGAGCTGACATTGTGCCGTCCTAGACAGAGCTTTCTGCTGACAAGCAAGAAGCAGAGAAATGGCTCCTGGGTAGGCAAAGAACAGGGACTGCCACGAAGGATGTGGGTCTCGATATGGTCAGACCACAAAATCTGAGTGAGTGTCGTCTCTTGCTTTGTGAAGACAGTGCTGTTTAACCTCTCTGTTAAACCTTCCCTGCTCAGTCACACCTGTGAACTTCCATAGTCATTGAGTTTCTAACCCTTCTACTATCTCTGGGATCTACTGATAAGGGAAGTGGGCTTAAGGTTTGGTCTTGGACTCATAAGGCCTAGAATTCATAACCAACTGCCTGTGTGACCTTACACAAATCATTGAACCTCTCTGGAACCTCGCTAAGAATTCTTACCTCACAAGGCTGTGAGAGAGGTGAAATGCAGCCTATGGGAGTGCTTTGAGCTCGAAACCATTACAAAATGTTCATTGTGTTTACTGTTGTCAGTGTTAAGTGGAGCCCACTGCTGCCACACAGCTCAGAACCAGATTAGAGAGTTCAAGTCCCTTGTCCATTCCTCACTCCCCTTCCCTCTGCTTTTCCCTGCGCCCCTACCCTCATGATCCGGGCCACACCTGCACTTTCTACTCTGTTGTTGTTTGCTCATTTTCATTTTCTGCCAGGGAACGTGCCTTCAGTGCTGAGGTTGCTACTGCACCCACTACATTCCTGGGGGCAATTGCAGTAGTGAATAATAACTATCAGGTAAGTTCTCCACAATCTTCAGATTCCTATCATATTTCTGGAGCCTGTGGTCTGTTAGTAGGGGGAAGCTCCTAAACTTGAAGCTTTACTTTCACTCATGCTTGTGGTTAGACCTGACCACCTTCTCTCTGGTGGACTTTGCCCTGGTGGGTGCAGGAGTCAGTAGTCAGTGGCAAGGACTGAAGTGAGGGGAGTAAAGCCACTCCCAGCATCTGTGCCTGGCCCTGGCTCATTGGTCTGATCTGATTGTTAGCAGGCTGAGGGTAACCTGGCCCACAGAGCAGAAGAGTAGGTGCAATACCTGGCCAGGTAGCTAGAGAAGAATGTGACACTGCCCAGCAGCTGAGCCTGGAGGGGAGGTTCTCCACCTGGCTGAGCATCACCTTCAGCCTGAGTGCTCTTCACACAGATAAGGCTTTAGAGAGTGGGATTCAGAAGTTCCTGGGGGCAGTGCAAGAATCTGTATTTCTAAAAGCTCCCCTAGGGCTTATGATGCACAGCCCACCTGGCAAAGACAGAAGTTAATAGGAAAGAACCTTGAGCTCTGGGGTCAGGAAAACCTCTTGTTGATGCCAGCTCTGTCACTTACTAGGTGTGAAAGGCTGGTTGGTCACCTCATCCCCTTTGAACTTTGGTCTCCTTAGATTTAGAGCTGGCATGATGATAATACCAGCCTCAGGGTGTTGTTGTGAGGATGAGATATGGATGCACAAGGTCTGGTTTTTCTGCACATTGCAAGTGCTTAGGATAAATGCTGGTTTCCTTCCTAACCCAATACAGCAACCCAGCAGGCAGATTGGCCTACTGCTTTGGGTTTGGGTGCCCGCCCACCCCAGCCACTTACCACCAATTCTATCCTCATATAAGATTTACACAGCCCATGGCTAAGTTTTTACTTTAATTAACAATCACTCCTAAAAGCTTTTACTCTTATTTTGGTTAAAGAAAACTCTTACTTAAAGAGAGTTTACCCGCAATCTTTGGCAAAGCATTGTAAATTCTTGCAGTACTCTTTGTGATAACAGTTATTTAAATGAACGTTTGCTCTTAATGTGAGTATCATGTGTAATTTGGGAGAAATTCTATTGTCATTTAGCATTAATTAATGATCACTTATTATAAAGGGTTCAGAGACACAGCACCATTCTACTTTCCAAACCACACAGAGAGGACGGAAGGACTTTTATTAGAAGGTGTCTCCTCTGCCCTCATGCTCTGGCAGCTGCCAGCACAGCTGGATTGTGACCGCAGGCAGTGGCCACAGTCCCCACCCTCTGCTGAGAGGCCCCCAGCCCCAGCCTGAGGAACCACACCCAGCCAGCCCAGCCCAGCACCCACCCAGGCTCCTCCCTCCCCACACTCTCCCCGCCACCCTTCTGCGACCTCTCCTCCCAGTTGCAGCTGCCCTGGATGTCGATTTCTAACCTGGTCTCACCCAGCTGCATTTGTCAGCCAGCAGGCCCTGGAGCGTGAAGTGTGATTCGCTTAGACCCCAGCAGCCTTGCTTCCTCGCAGGTCTCCCTGCAGCCTTCCTTTGGGTAGAGGTCAAGAAGTCATCAGCCCCTGCCCCCAGGCAGGTGTTAAGTCAGGTCTGATTATTAGTGTTCCCAGTTCTCTTCAAATTCTCCTCCAAAAAAGAGGGTGTGGGTGGGTAGGCCTGGGAGAGAAGGGAGTGCGCGTGCGTGTTTGCTACCATGTCAGTGTGAGAGCGTGTGCTGGCTGGGGATGAGGAGATAACCCTGCTTTCCCTTTATGCCCGGCAGTGCAACACAGGGGAAACTGCAGCCACTGTGGGCAGGTCTAAGTCGTAATGCCGCCTGCCGGCTGTGTGACTCCTGCCTCAGTTTCTCTTTTATAAGGGGATCATTTCACCTACCTAGTGGGATTGCTTGATTAAGTGCAGTGAAGCACTAAGTGTTGTATGTGGTGCATAGTAGCCACTGCCTTAATAAAAATCGCAATTAATCCTTGATTATTATCATTTCTCTCTTTCATGCCCGGTCTCAGCCGTGTGCTCTCCCAGGGCGGGAGGCAGGAGCAGCCTTCCAGGGTTGAGGGTGGACACCACTGAGCTACAGGGAGCTCAACCACACACCACAACTAGTGTCGTTAAAATGCAGTGGAAACGGGGGATGGATGTGGCTCAAATGGTTGGGCGTCCATCTCCCATATGGAGGGACCTGGGTTCGATCCCTGGGACATCCCGGTAAAAAAAAAAAAAAAAAATGCAGTGGAAAGACAAGTACTTTTTTTTTCCAGTAAGGAAAAAGTGCCTTGATAGCTAATTGTCTCTGCTGTATGGACAGAATGTAGTATCTCTGGGATCTGCCGTCATTGCGTGGGGTAATTATGTTTAGTGGGGATTTGTCACATATATAGTTGCAGATGCATAATTTGAAAAGGCTCAGACTGCAGTTAGATATGCTTAACTCAAAATTTTCTGAATGTGATTTAATCTTTCTCTGATGATTAAAAGGCCCTTCACAATCTTCCAGGTCGTTAGCGTTGAACAGCACTTTTCATCATATCCTAGGTCGGCAGAGAACTGGCGGGTGAACAGAGAGCTTTGTCTGTCCCGGGCTCCGTTTCCAAGGGCCCTTAGGCCATACTCCTCACGTTTCCAAGAGAGTGCGAGGAGCCTGGAAAAGGCTGAACACAAAGCCTGACAGCGTCCAAATTCCCCCTTCAAGGGCTGTTACTTAGTAAAGCGGAGCCCTTGAGCCTGCTGCTCGTTGTGGACTCTGCCCCCTCCTGAGGCCGCCCCTCCTTTGGGGAGCTGAGGCTGGGAGCGGGGCTTGGAGACTGCCGCGAGCGCAGCCTGAAGTGGCCCACACAACGCTCCAATTCACAGAGAGATGATTTCCTCTGCCTCGTGTAATTTAACCTGCCCACATTGCTAAACTTCTATATTACACATTTCTGTCAGGATGTCAGAAGAAATGATAAGCCTCCTTGAAACGGCAACCTCCATTACATGCTAGGAGCGTTGCGCCAGGGTTCCCCCACCCCTGCTCCTTCTGCTACATTTCTGAGATTTTTAGCATGGTCTCTCAAGTCTAAAGAATACCCTACTTCATGACCCCAGCCTCTTGTTAGCTGATAGATGAAATCTTTTCTTAAGCTGACTCCCTTGTCTATTATGTTTTCAAAATTCAGGGTTTCGCTTTAGACTCTTGGATGGCTGCCAAGTGGCCGGCTTTGTTAGTAGGTGAATTGCTTCTCATTTCTTAGCTCCTTAAACAGGAAGTAGTTGTTTTTTAGGGAGAAGGAAGAGGGGTATCTTCTACCTCCCTTCTCAGGCTTTGTTGATAATTTCCAGGCAGTTGGTAGGGAATTTATTCTAACTTGCCCTTTTTAAGGAATGTCTCCTCAAAGACTGTTACCTTAAGGATAAACCCAAAGAGAAAGCTGTTCCCTTGTTGGGTGGGTGCTGGATTTTCTTGCTCAATCATGTCACCATGAATTTGTTGTAGAGCTTCTTGACAACTGCGCATCTGCGTCTGACTACAGCATCATCCACTCAGGAAGAATAGCACAAAGGTGTTCAATCTCTGCACAGGAGGCATTTTAGAGATATCAGGGCATCTGCCCTGATACACATAGGAAAAAGCCAAGGAGGATATGGCTGCCTGGCCTTCTCTGCAGCTATACTTCCAGCATGAGATTTGTCACAAACAACCAAACCGACAGCTTGAAGTTCACACATGACATCTTGTACTCTTTTCATTAGCTGTGCTGCTTGGTCTCCCCTGAGAGTGGGTTCCACTTAAACCTAAAAGTGAGGAAGAAGGACAAATGATACATTCCTGCCTTCATTTTGTAAACTTGTATTACAAAAACCCACATTTTGTGGAGCAGGTGCAGCTCAGTAGTTGAGAGTGTTCTTCACATGTACAAGGTCCCGGGTTCAATCCTTGGTACTTCCTAAAAAAAAAAAAAAAAAAAACACCCAACGTTTTTGTGATAAGTCATTAGTCATGTAGCTTTTTTCCCTCCCTTCCCCTCGTTAGATTTTTGAGGGAACAGTTTTGTCCCTGTATAGCAACTAGTGGTGGGAAAATGATGTCCATCCATCCAAGAAACCAAGGCACAATATAGATCTATTTCTTTGGTTGGGAGGACTCTGGGATCGATATCCAGGAGAAATGGAAGATATTTGTTTCCTAAAAGGGGTGACTTCAACTCTGGGTGTAAACTGAGTGTATTTCCTGCCATGTTCTTTGCCCGCTAGTTTGTGTACTTCAAGCCCAAGTCAGCAGTGTGATGGCTAAGTTGTAGTAGTCTAGGTTCAAGATGAGCCCCAGCTCTTTTAAAACACCAGGCCAGCTGGGTCCAGAGAAAACCATTTTTTACCACTATTTTCGGTTACATTTTGGGCACCATCCCAGAGTGTAACCTAAATCTAAACTCAAACAAGGCACTGTTTGTTTTGCAAAATGTGTAGCCCAGTCACCTGGGCATTAATTACCTACAAGACTGAAGTAGTAAAAGCAGTGCCACAGGCTCCTTTGCAGCTGGAGGTGATGGGTCTGGTATTGGAATGTGAGCTTGGGAACCTTTTCTGGGCCCATGGTAGATGGGCCACTGCTGTAGGTTCAGTAAGACCTTGATATAAACCAAGGACAACAGAGTCAGACTGAGTGGCAGTCCTCATGGCAAAACCAGCTGGGCCCTCAGCGTACTCTCATCGTTTCATGACCATGAGTCCAGGCTTCACAGCAGGAAAATAAAGACACTAAAGGAACGGTGAGAGCCTAACACTTATTAAGCTCCCACCATGTGTCAGGCTCCTTACAGGTATTAGTTCGTTAAATGATTACCACAGCCATGTGAGGTGAAAACATTTTCCACATTGTATAGATGAGGGGATTGCCTCCTGGCTAATGAGATATAAAACCAGGATTAGAAAGCAGGGCTTCTGGGCTCCAAAACCTGTCTACTTACCTCTGTTGCCACTATCTTCTCTCGAATTCCCCAGAAGTCTGTATGAAGGATGACTTCCCAGATGTGGGGGCAGAAGGACCATGTCCTGAAGGATCCCCTGTCAGAGGAGAAGAAGCCTCCTGAGTAGAGGCAACCTGGTGTTGGAGAGGGTGCCAGCTTTGCTTTCTGGCAACCTAGTCAGGACCCTGGCACTTACCAGCTAGGAGACTGGTTTAATTTATGTCAGTTGTCTACTTCTGTTTCCTTGTCTATAAAGTGTGGCTCAGTATGTCCACACCACAGAGTTTTTTGTGTGAGAAAACATGTGAAAATGCCAGGCATGGTGCTTCGTGGTGCTCAGTCATTGCTCCATTTCTCTGCCCTGTGGAGGCACAGCCTTGTGGAATGCCTAGTGTGCCCAGGAAGAGCCCTGGGTTTGAGAAGGGAAGCAGGTAGGTGGTTACAGATAAGCCTAGGGTAGTGTTTCAGCATCAAGTCATAAAGGACTTAAAAACCCGTTGGGTTAGTTGGAGTTTTGTTCTGGTTTAATTTTGTGGAGAAATAAGATGATGAGATTTTCTTTGGGGAAGGATGATGCAGCCATAGTAGGGCTGGAAGTCACCCTGAACAATTTGTGTAGCTTAAAGGCAGATACAAGGTCTTGTTTTCAAGTGGCTGTGCTGTCACAACTCATCAGTTTCCTACAACAACACCTTTAATAATAGTAGGAACAAGTTGAATTGCTACAGAAATTTTGCTTCCAGAATGTTTGTACTTATTTTCCCTTTTAACCTATAAACCATCCCCTTGAAATAGAGAGGACACGGGGATTTTTAACAATTAAGAACCTCTGTGGCTTGGGTAAATAAGTAAAGGTTGATGAGGGTCAACCTGGGTCTCTGCATTCCCACCCCAGGCTTCCCACCATCTTTCTCTCACCTGTACATCCTCTTTGAGGCTGCATTTCATTCTCTCCAAAGCACTGTGGTAGTGATGATAATTTTGATAATACTAATAATGATACTGGGAACAGCTAACATTTATAGAGCATTTGCCAGGAATTCTGTTACTAGATTCACATGCATTGTTTTGTGTAATTATTATCTCCTCTTTACAACTAGGAGTACTGAAACATAATAAGGTAATTCATCCGAGGACATGGAGCAAGAATGTGGTAGGGTGGGGTCACAACCTGCCAGGGTCTCAGTGCCTCATTTGCCAGGTGAGGAGCTAGGCAGATCTGTCACCTGGCACTGCCCTGCCTGCCTATGGGCAGGCGGTGGTGGGCATGAGGTTGTCAGGGCACAGCCCTGACCCTGCTCCATCCAGAGTGGCTTGATTTGTATCTGTTTTATATATTGGCCTTTCTCAAAAGAATTTATTTGAAGAAAAGTGTTTTTCAAATAGCTACAACATATTTTTTGTAAAAAATCACTTAAAAGGAAGATGGATTGATGGATGGATAACAGGCCGATAGCTCAATACATAATAAAGCAAGTATAGCAAAAATGCCAATGGTAGAATATAGGTGGTAGGCATATGGGTGTTCGCTGTAAAATTCTTTCAACTTTTCTATACGTTTGAAAGTTTTCATAAAACTTTGGGGGCAAAAACTGAGTAGATAACTTGTAAGGGTCCTCCCAGATTTTTAAATGAAATTTCCTGTGCTCCTCTCTATGTGCTATGGGTGTGGTAATGCACAACTGTGGGATATGATAGGCCTCCTAGTCATCATTGGATCTGGCCACTGAAAAAAGGTATCTGCTAGGGGAAAAAATGGAATCATCAGTCTTTTCCTTCAGACCCCAGATTTTGAAATGACTGGCTTTATTGGTTTCACACACCCCCACTGGAAAGCTCTAGGCCTCCAAATAAAAGATGGGTGTAGGTATAAACATCTCCTGCTTCAGGGGAGTAAGCTCCTCCGGACCCGACCCTAGTGGTGGTTTCTTGGAGCTCTCCAGCCCCAATAAAGGCACCATGTTCCTGTTCACTCACCTTGAAAGAGCCTGAAGAAGGAAGATAGACACCTGCAGACAACCCCAGCACAAGGCCGTGTCTTTAGTCCCTGGGAGCCTGGCAATATTGTCCTGTTCGTCATAATTAGTGATAATATGATCTTTCCATTTGACACTCTCCCCTTAGTGTAAGAGGGAGTGCTGTGCCCCCTTTCTAGGGCATTACAGCATTATTATATTGCACAAGGAATGGACCTTGTCCAGCTCATTATGAGAAAAACCTTGCCAGCATGTTCCAGGGAGTTTTCCAAACTGCAATAAAGCACAGTAAGCAGCCTCTGATGGCTGATAAGCTTGGGAATGTCAGTTAATTGACGAGAACTGTGCTTGTCAATCTCAAGGCCATGGAAGTGGATCTCTTGTCTTTTCCCGCTTTCCCCAAGCCTATATCCACTGCTCTTTAGTAGATTCTACATGGCATTGTACCCACGCAGAACACAACTCCCACCTTTGTTCTTAAGTGTTTGCTGAGTAATTAATCTCATTGTGCTCATACAGAAATAGCCTATTAAAACACTCAGGCAAGACAACATGGAGAGAGAGGAAGGAGAGTAAAGACTGGGAGGGAGTAGTTTACTCTGTTTAATTGGTTCTTTCACCTAATGGTAGTTTGTCAATTAAGGGACTACTTAGAGAAAGTGAAATTAATCCACGTGGGTCAAAAGCAGCTATTAATTTTTAATCAAAACAAAATGTTTAACAAATTTGTAGCTCTGCTCAGTACAAATGCAAGCGTGCCACCAGCTTCTTCCTGAGGGCTTTAAGGGTAGGTAAGGGAAAGTGACGGGGGTGGGGGGCGGGAAGGGGGAATGATTGTTAACCTAAAAAAAAAAACCTTTAGAAAAGATATGCCTCCTTGTATACCTACACCCCTAAATAAGCTCCCCAAAGCTTCATACGGCTATGTCTCTTCAGCATCTGTTGCGTCACCTGATACATAGGAGATGCTCAAGAATGTTGCTGTTCTGGAACTTTCGGTGTACAGCTTTGGGGTATTTCAAATAAGTTTTAGGCATAACATCTCTCCTCCAAAAGCTTCTACCAGGTTGAGGAAACAAAGGAGACATTCATGAATCACTCACTATATGCTCAATATTATTAAGCAGTTTACATATATCAACTCCTTTAATCTATACAACACAGTGAAGTAGATATTTTTATTATCCCTTTTTGAACATAAGGTCACTGCAGCACAGTAATTAGGTAACTTGCCCAGGGCCTCACAGCTAGTACAAGTAGTCTTTTAGAGGCTTTGCATTACCTGCTATTGTAAGAGCTAGACTGGTCCCTAAAGAGCTGGCTAGAGGTAATGCTGAGAGTCCTGGACAGAAAGAGGCATTCATTAGGCATTGAGGATGAGCCGATTTTGGAAGATGCCAGGGAAAGATCCTCCAGGCAGGAAGAATGGTAACCAGCACAGTTTGGGGGGAAAGGATTAAACTTCTGATTGGCCAGGTTAGGTAGGTAGGTATAGGTTAATACCCTTGGGGACTTGAATGCCAAGATGAAGAATTTTGGTTTAAGACTTTCTAGATTCTGTATTGAATGTAGATTGTTTCCCATTAGGAGGTGCAAAGTCTCATTCTCCATTTCTGTACTTGGGCATCATGACCTCTTCATTAGCTCTCTTACCACCTCTGTCTCCCTTTCCCGTTTGGCATCTTTCTTCTCATCTGTGACATTCTTAGCTCCTCCTGCTGTCCCATTAAAAAAATAAATAAAAATAGAAAGAAAAAAGGAAAGATCGAGAAAGTGAAAAATCAAGAAACTTACTTCTACTGACTGTCAGAGACAGTCTTCAATCACTTTCCTCCCCCAAGCCCTAGTTTGGTCCTTGGACTTGAAGAAGAGAAAAAACAGGAGGACTTGTCTTCCTAAAATGTTCTGCTACTTCTTCTAAAGAGAAACCAGGTTGTAGAATTTGTTTTGCACCCTGATATTTTAGTGACATGCTTTGGGGGGACCAATAAGGTCTCTATCCCAAGGGTGCCTCTTCAGGCTGCTGACAACTGCTTGAAACCCTCCAGTAGAGGATAGATCCTCTTATTTCCGGATGAGAGATCAGAGTTCAAGTATACATATCCTGTAATCCCGTCACATTTGCCAGAAGCAGAGGAAATGTGGGGAGAGTTAAAATTCTTGGATATTTTCTTTTTTGCTTCCAAGGTGGTTTATAAACTGGCCTCTTTGAGTCATTGGGCTGATGATAATTGCCAGTGCATTATGCCAAGATAATGGAGGGAGATAATGGGGGAACAGAAGGACCATCTGAAGAGAATAGTCAACCTTCATATTCTGGAACAGACTATTGGCTGCTGTAATAAACCAACAAAGTAGTCAGGGTTACCACAAAAACTACACTCAAAAGTACAAAGCTCAAGGTGGTCTATATGCTTTCTGAGTGTCTAGTGCAAGCTGGCTGGAGAAGGAACTTGAGGAAAGTCGCTTGCTGTAGGAGACAGAGGAGGAAGGGACAGAGACTCTGAGCCCTGGAGCGGAGACCAGGGAAGCAGAGTTAGGGCCTAAGGCCTTGGGGAGGAGATAGGAAGAAGGTAGGTGGTACAAGTGGTGTTTTCATCATGCTGTCAGACTTGGAAGAGAGTGGACACAAGAGGTAACTATGCAGTTGATGACCATAAATGGAATATGGGTGTTTTTATTGGCACTGATGTTAGACTCTTAACCAGCAGTGGAGTACATCTTGTACAGGTAACAAAGAACCAGGTTGCCCAGAGAGGCACTCTTCTAAACAAGAGGTCTTTCATATTGATAAAGAGGAAGTACTCCTTGATTACCATGGACAGACTGATAGGGAAGAATATTATTTTGGTGGGGTGGTGGATATTTTTGGTTCCTAGTGATTAGTATTAGATAATATTATATAGTAATTATAACCTTGTTTATCCATCTCTGAATGTTCAGAACATTGTAACAGTGGATCATAGTACCTTCTATGCAAAAAGCAGTTTAGCTAGTGACATCTATCATTCATACATTCATTTATTCTTTCCTTTGACATATATTAACTAAAACTTACTATGTGCTAAGTAAGAAATTAGGTTCTGGGGATATAGCAATAAACAAAATAGCCATGTTCCCTGTCCTTAAAATTTAGTATGAAATACAGCCTTTAAAATCTCTACTTTTTGCATTGGTTAAGGTTTTCTTTGTGGACAAATATGATTAATTTTTGTAGCTATTCCATGAACATATGAATAAAATGTATAACTTCTATTCATACTTGTAAGAATCTCTAAATATTTATTAAATGAAATATATTGATTTTAAAAATTAGTGTGAGAGAATGGCATTTAATAAAGAACAGATGACTGTATGTGTGTGTGTGTCCAGTTACAATCTTGAGAAAAGCAAATGGAAGTTACTGGAGCGTTTAAAGCAGGAACAGGCACAATCACATTTGTCATGTAAAAAGATGGTTCTGGCTGCTGTGTGGAGGATGGTTTGTGGGCAGCGAGAGTGAATGTCAGGAGTTAGGAGACTATTACTAATGAACAGGTGAGAGATGATGGTGACTCAGAGTAGGCAACTTGGGGGTTGAGAGAAGTAAGAGGGTTAAATTCATTCTGGAGAGCAAATACACAGGATCTGGGAACTGGTGGAAGAGAATATGAAACAATTATCCACATCCTCGTTGGTTGTGGGAGCTAAATGAGATATTATGAGCCTCATTTTACAGGCTAGAAATAGAGATTCTAAGGTGATTACGATGAAGGTCTGGATTCCCCTCAGCCTTTGTTCTCTCCACTCTACCTTACATAAAAAATGGCATAGGGAAACGGGTGTGGCTCAACGGATAGAGCTCCCGTTTACCATGTGTGAGGCCCCGGGTTTGCTTCCCGGGGCCTCCTTGTGAGGGCAGGCCGGCCCGCGCAGCTCGGTGGGCTGATGCAGCAAGACCTCACAGCAAGGGGGAGATAAGCAGACACAGAGAAGACACGCAGCGAATGGACACAGCAAACACAAGCAGCAAGGGGAGGATAAATAAATAAATAAA
>JAQZBX010057865.1:0-17866 GCA_029593785.1 Cabassous unicinctus
GAAAAACCAGCAAACATCATTTTACATCTTAACTCCACAAAACTCTGTTAAGGTGTTAAAAAACACTCTCACCCAGAACCTTGGCCTCTTAAAAGCATGGAAGTAGTTGTATCCTGTGATGATATTTCGCATATCTCTATTGCCAACTCAATCCATGGGCTGTCAGTGACCTCTTAATTATTGGAAATAGAGTCATTAGTGCCCTTGCATCTAATCAGAGTATAGAGGCAATTGCAACAACCCCCAAACCAATTCATAAATCCCATTTTTAAGGCTCTGTTTCTGTGATCCACTCCAAATACCTAGCTGTATTAGTCAGGGCTCTCTAGGGAAACAGAACTGAGGGAGATATCTCCAAATAGTATGAAGTTTTATAAAATTGCCTCATGCATGCATGGGGATTCACAAGTACAAATTGTTCAGAGCAGGCTGCAAACCAGGGTCTCTAATGAAAGCCCTTAATGAGTTCCCAGGAGACACTGACTGTGTCTGAAGTAGACATAGGAATTATCTCTGAATGCTGAAATCACTTACCCTTTTATGGCCTTCAACTTATTGGATAAGCCATCACTTAATGCTGATGGCAATCTCCTTAGTTGATTGTAGATGTAAACATCTATCTATGCAATCAACTCAAAGATTGCTAAAGTTCATGAAATACACTTTTATTACAATTAGCTCAGTGCTTTCTTGACCAAACAACTGGGCACCATTACCTGGCTGAATTGACACATTTACCATCACAGTGATAATTTCAAATCTTATTAAAAAGATGTGGAAAGAGCAAAGAATGCTCTATTGTTTTGGTGCTTAGTCCATCACTCCTGGGGCTCTTGCTCAAACCCAAATATGGGAGGGTCTCTTAGGCTCCTACAGACCTCCACTGAATGGCTGCCACTACTTAATGTATCAGTGATATTGACTTACTGTCTATGTGTTCCCTTGTTACCCTTCACCTCCAAGCACTAATGGGAATTACTGCTGTTAAGGAAAATTTAAAGGGTTATGTGAAAGATTTGTGAACCTGCTCAGCTATGTTTTCACTGACTCATGGGCTGGGTCTATGCTCATTTATTCAGGCCACTGTCAAATCTCTGGTTGGCATATAAAACAAGTCTTCCTGTGGGTATAAGATATGTGGTTAAAAATAAATGCTACTCTTTAATAATCTATTTGCTACCCATAGGGATGCTTATCATGAAGGTCCCTATACTGACAGGGGGAAGAAAATGGACAACAGCTCATGCTTCTCAGCTAAGTGTAGAGACTGAATTGTCCTCTATCCCAGATCAAACAAATGTTTAGCTTAATGCCATCTGTTAACATGGGAGGATATATCCATGGGATTCAGACACCATCCCTACCTGGACTAGCATGCACAGAATGTCATCAAAAGATGCCAGAACAGCATGCAAAAGCTATACCACCTGCCAATATATGCAAGGCTAAAAACACTACCCTGAAACAAATTCCAAAGCCATTAGATCAGGACATTCTGATAGGCACATCATATTTGCCATTTCCTTTGTTCCAGAGGATCTTAACTGCAATTAGCACTTTCTCCAGGTTTGGTTTGGCCATTCCCTTGAGTTCTACTGACTTGATCCATTATATCCATGTCCTACAAGATTGTATTTGTTTCCTGTGTGGGATTCCTGAACACATTATGTCTGATAATTCCAAGCTATAATTGGTGGCTCAAGCTATAATTGGTGGCCCAATTATGTGACATCAGGTAAACACTCCATGCTCCATATCAACCTCAAGCCACAGAGGTGATTGCACATTTTAATGAACAATTAAAGGACAAGCTTAAGTGGCTATTGGATGGGAACAAGTTGACTTCAGTCTAGAATACACATCTCCAGTGGCAGTCTGGGGTATCAGTGCATCATTTCAATGAAAGCTTTCTTCCCATCTGCAACATATATTTGAGCAGGATGTTTGTCCCCTTCCTTCAATAGTACACACTTCTTTGTAGTTATGACAACTTGGTCTCCATGAGGCCCTGCAAGAGCATCCCATTCCATCTAATACCTCACGCCAAAATTCAAATCAATGGGATATTAAGGTAAATATTAAATTGAAAGCAATTGGAAGTTAGGAAAACATATTAGAGTCTTCTTTAAATTTCATGGTACTCTGCAGAGTTACTCTTAAACATGATTTGATGTTCTGGTAAAGTTTTATAAAAATGTTTTCCTTTTAAAAGTTTTCTTTTCCTTTTGCATAACATCTATTGGACAAAAGATATAAATGAGAAAAAATAATGATATGTACATGTGTATGTTTGTACATCAATTCCGATTTCATATTCCATGAGCATACATTTCATAGAACCACCATGTTAAAATGGTAACAAATCAGGGCCAATGATTGCTTAGATTAAAATCTAATATCTAAACAATTATGTCCCACTCTTTTATTTTCCTTCCAGATATATATTGATAGAGAATACTGGGAAAGATTCTTCAAGTGCAGGAACAATCCAACTGTTTAGCAAACTTTTGAAATATTAGTACACCCCACATACTCATTCCCAGAATATGAAAGAAATGAGAATATCCAACTTTTCAGAGAGGACTATTCCAAATGTTGATTGGTTATAACTAGCCTTTAAGAATAGCAAAAGCCATTTTCTTATGCATGAATAATATTGCAGTGTGAAATCACTGTGGCCTTCAGCGTACCTCCCCCTCAAAGAACTGAATATGAGCATTTATTATCTAGATTGATTGGATGGCAAAGGAACTAATGGCATTCAAAAGGACTCCCATTAGTGGTATCAAGGCCTATGAAGATTCTTAAACATTAATCAGAAATTATCTGTTTTATATTAAAAAAGAAGTTCAGAATTCAAAGGGACTTTTTTCAAATCTACGTACATGCACATGGTATCAATTTCATCAATCTCTGTACCTTATTCTTCCATTATAAAACTCACAATTGTGACATTTCCTGTGTATATAAAATTTAAATGCTGTTCTTTTAAAAATGAAAACACAATCAAACATGATAGACTGCCATTATGCATACATTTCATATTACTGAAATAAAATAATTAGATTTTCAGTACAAGCAAAAATTCATCCAGGTTAAGTTAACCAAACTCAAATTACAACATTGGGCCTTTGGCTCCCACCCAACACCTCTATCTCTTTTTTTAACCTGCTTTTTTTGTAGTTTATTGAAAGCTTCTTTTTGTATATAGTAATCTTAATAGAAAAATATTCATCTGCAAATGTAATGTAGAATTATTTTTTCAAAATAATTATTTAGTAGAATAATAGTAAGTCTATTTTAGTCTATTGTTCATTCCTCAGTCTTGAGAATTTTGGGATGGTGATGCCCACCCTGCCTTTAATTGAAAGGGGGCTAAGATCCCATGGGACAGATGGATGGAATTATCTTCCTTGCAGTTGTAGACTTTCTCTGTTCTTTGGGATGGGTGTCGTCTATCATCACCACCATGTTAGTTGTCCTAGGTGAGTCCAATGAACTGGAGAGTAGCTGTTGCCTCTGCTGGTATTCAGGACCCAACTGGCACACAGATGGACCAAATATTTAAATCTCTTGGATATGCACCTATCAAGATAGTACTAACTATAGATCAAATAGAAGGGGCAGAAGAGCCATGTGTAGGGAAACATTTTGGTGTCCCCTAAAGCACAAGTTGCATCACTTGAACTTGTAACAATTTGGCTATCATCAAAAAAACATAAGCAGGCAAGCAGCCTTTGTGACCTGGTAACTCTTGGTTCTCGCTCACATTTCCTTCTCTGGTATTTAAGTTGTGTATAGAGCACATATTGCCCAATTTTCCACAAGCATCTTATTTGTTGTATAGCAGTCCCAAATAATTAATTTTTCTTCCTTAGTATCACTAACTCAATCATATCCCCAATGCATAGCATATATTTTAGCTAGGTGACTCCTAAGTGTACATCTTAATCACATTTGTATTGAGCCAGAGTCGATATTTAATGTGATCTGAAAAATCTTTGCATCATTATGTGCTTTGCTAGCCTCCTGGATCTGATTTCACAGTTTTTCTGCTTCCTGCCTTAACTGTTCCAGTTCATTCATTTTTTCAACTTGTTTACTTCAGGAACTAGCAAGTGAAAACACTTGGAGAGAGTTTTAACCCACATTGACAAGGCACTGCCTGGGTCTGCTTGGGCTCACTATCCCCTTGCAAGCAGAACCAGTGTGCAACCACAGCACATGGTCAAGATGAGCATAGCCCAGACACGCGGAGACCTGCCAGCCACATCATGCCCCATAAAACCAGGCAGTCATCTCCTAGATAAGTTTTGATTCTTAAATGGGGCACACTAATAAGACAACAACAACAAGCCAGCACCTGGGGAGGTGCATAGGATGGGGAACACATGCTGCCTTTACAAGATGCTTTGTGTGCTTTGAGTATAATTAACTGCTGATCTACTAACACACCTGATAAAGCTCACTATGAAACCAAGGATTAGCCCTCAGTTCCTGCAAGGTCCAAGCAGAAGGCTTCCAGATGTCCACACTAGTGAGATGAATACACTGACAATATAGACATCAAAGCTCTATGAAATTGAATGCCTTAGGCAGTCATTCTAAATCAAGGACTAAACTAAATGATTTGCCCTATACAAGGGACCCTAATGCAGAATTCTGGGTAAGGGGAGGTCATACTAGAAGCCTTGGAAGCTTAAATAGTTTACTAACAAAGGTTCTTACTGAAGCTCCCTAATATTGTGAAATCTCTTTCTAGGGAACCGAGTTTGTCCTCTGAAATTTTACTTCATGACACTGCCTCAGCACAGGAAGGCACTCAGGTAAGCATGCACTTACAGGTCAGAGCTGTGCTGTGAATAAATTAGTGTCCCAGGTCAGTTCATATGAGAACTTAAGAAAGAAGTTTCCTGGCTCTCTAAAACAGAACCAATCTATTATGACATCTTTTCCTAGCCTGGCTAAGTTTGAAGATCTTGTCTACATTTAATCCTCCTGGCAGACCTGATCTATATGCTCAGAAATATTTTGGTCATGGCATGGTCTGCCACTGCTAAACACCTGTTTATTTACACAGCACCTCAAAGTATGACACATTTGGGTAAATGGTGGTGTTCCTTATATTTCTCACTGAGGTCCTAAAATAACAAGAGGTGGAGTTGAGGAGTCTTGCAACTGATAAAAACCTGTGGATGATTCTTCAATTCTGACCAGAGGCAACTACAAAGGTTTACTGGCAGGCCACAGAGAGGGAAATTTGCCCTCCCACACAGATCTGTTGCACAGTCAAGTCTGTGCTCTGAAAAGAGTTACAGTCAAGGACTCAGGCCCCCTTGCCTCGTCATGTTCTTGTGTATTTATGCCTCTCTCTCAGGGGCTCAAAATCAAGGCCTTCTAAATCAGGTACTACATCTGAGACCTCAATATCTGGGAGGAAAGAGGGGAAGAGCTTGAGGACACTTCATGTTCTCCACTCCTCAGTACTAAGCACTTTTTCACTATTAGACACCATCCCTGTCCCCTCTTACTCTACTACTGCCCACAACCTCTGGGCCCATAAAACTGCAGGAGCATTTTTTTGGAGCACCCTCAACAATGATAGCTACCCTTGGCCAGTAGACACTCTCCTGGTATCACCAATCCATAGGATAATGGAACAAAGCAATCTTCACTTGCTTTATGCTCTTGCTTATTTTATCACAGTAAGTGATTAAAGGGTTCAGTGTTTACATCCATTTTGGATTTGACTTTTTAATCTGTAACATTTGACAACTGGCATCTCAGGTCAGCTCTTGCTCCACTCAGCTCAGCTGTCTCTCATGTTACCTCTCCCTCAGCTCTTGACACCCTCAAAAGTGTTCACATCCTAAACTTACCCATTTCCATGAGGTTTTCTTGAAGCATTTCAGGTCATAATTAAAATATAGTTTTTAATTTTAAATCCCATTTTCCCAAATAAAGTTTTTGGTAAATTCATTTGAATTTATGTGGTCTGGGTTCAGAAATAAAATAAGATACCACTGTAAGAACAAAGGGCACAACTATTGACCTGCTCTTAAACAAGCACTTAATACATGACAGAGATGGTGTGTGGTAATACTATAACAATAAATACTTTTCAATAAATGTTGCTTGGACAGTTGGATAATCCCATTGGAAAAACTGAAAGTTGACTCATACATCTAACCATTAAAAAGATATAAAATGAAGGGAAAAAAATGAAAGTCAAACCTACAATTATTTTAGAGACTAAGAAAGGAGATTGTGTTCAGGATATATTCTTGGTAAAGAGTTTTTAAACAAGAAATAAAACACAAGCCATAATTTAAAAAGTGATAAATTTGTTAGAGTTGAGAATTTCTCTTCCTCAAAGGATATTGATGAGCATGAAATTATAAGTAACAAGTGAATTTATCTACCACACATCATGTAGATAGGAATTACATAGAAAAGGATTTCAATAATACCATTAAAGTTTATTATAATTTAAAATCAACACGAGGTATATATGAGTGTGTGTGCCTGTGTATGCACACATTTAGCACACTAGAAAAAGGTGAAATATCTGACAAGGTAAAGCATTTTTCATAATTTGAGCAAAGAAAACTCTCAACCATTGCTGATATAATTGGTATAAAAAGTTTAGAAAAGAGTGTGGTGTTGTAACAATATACTTAGGCTATGTTATACTTGAGTGAACACTCAATTCACAGTGTAGAATTAGGTCTAAGTCATGATTTATATCCATTGCATGTTAGCTACAACTATTTACTATGTAACCAAAGTTGATTGTACAGCTTCTACCCAAGTATAAAAAAACAAACAGTTTATGGTAAAAATAATCAAGCTCCAACATTCACACTCTTCCCTTCCATTGTCTTTTATTTGGCCTCAGCTTGTTACATGCTCAAGCTTGATATCAAAGAGATACTGGAGCACAAGATTCCTATAAAGAGGAGTGTTAAAATATCTAAATAATAAAAATCACTTAAAGGACACTGTAATAAAATTACTGATATGAAAAGAATAAAAAAACAAAAAATAAAAACAATGATTTGTACAGGCAAAACACACAGGGCATACATTATGAATAAGAAACAAATATTTGTATTTGTTGGCCACTGAGGCAAGGGTTCCTTGGTAAAGTGGCATTTAAAGCCAGAAGGGTGGTTACATATGAAATGGAGAACAATATTGGTATGATTAAAATTTCTAGGAAATTCTTTTAAAATTGACTCATTCCATCTATTCATATTCCCAAGAGTTATAGCTTATTTTCCACTGTATAATACATAAATAAAAAAGGTCTTAGGCTATATGACATCTGACTAATCCTTTAAGTATCTGAAAAATAAAACTCTTTAAATCTTCAGGGTATAACTTTTATATCTTACTTTTGGAAAATGTGAATCACATTGTATTAGTGAGATTGGAGTTCTGCAAATAAATACAATATCATTTATTGCTATATCTCACTCCATTCTCTCACTAATGAATCTTGTTTTTCATCATGTAGAAAGCTTGAATGAAACAAGTGTAGCACGCATCTTTTCATACAGAGATAAGGAAAAATCCTAAAAGTAGAAAAGTGTATTTTCTGTTAAAGGACAGGGTTTTTTATAGTCTACATTTTGAATGAAGCAAAGAACTCCTCTAGGGTTCCAACATTAGTACCTGTCTCAGTGCTACATCCTTATCAAGTCCTCAATTCCCTAGTTATCTCTTAGTTCTAATCACTTTATTACTTAGACCAGGCACATGTATGAGTGAATGCAAGGAGAGCAAGTTAAAAAGAATGTTTCTCCAAGACAAAACAATATTTTCTTACAGGGTGATAGTTACTATCAAGTACCATGAAATTACATAAAAATCAAAAGCATCTATTTAGGTTTTGATACAGAAGGCAGGGACTTCTTATGATGCCATACTTTGCATTTAGACCTAATTGTCATAATAATTTTCCAAAATATTTTGACAAATTAGAAAGCTTTTTCAGGAAGAATATATGAATTACACCAATATAGAACTGAGTAAGAAAAACTATGATGCAGAAATGCATAGCTTACACAAGTTAACAACAAGATATATATAGGAAAGAAAACTAGATATTTTACAGAAAAACATTCAAATTTAAAAACAAGTATCAAATAAAAAGAAAACTTTCCAATTTTGTGCTTAAGTATTTTTTATTTAAGGAAAACCCTGCTAAGGAATTAAAAATATCTATTAAACATTCTTCTTAAGGAAGTGTTAATCTTTCTGTTGTGCAGACTCTAGATGAGGGGGTTTATAACTGGGAGGCACCATAGTTTAGAACATGACTGAGAACAGATTTTTAAGAGAAGCTTTATCTTCAGCATGACCTATGATAGCAATAGATCCAGAAATTATAAATATAAATAGAATTGCCAGTTGTGAGGTACAGGTTGTTAAGGCTTTATTACAGGCTTCCACAGAGTGCATGCTAAGTACCAATGCAAATATATTAATATATGACATAAACAATAAGGCAAAACATATTAAACCCATGCCTAGACTTATAAATAGGATGATAGAATCAGAAAACTGAACATCTGAACATGACAGTTGCACAATTTGAGGCACATCACAGAAATATTGATGGATCACATTGGACTTTGTGAAAGGAAGCCTAAACATGTTGCCAGTGTGGATAGCAGAGTAGACCAATCCACTTGCCCAGGAGCCACCAGCTGCCTGTGTGCACAGACGTGGGGTGAGAGTGAGCCCATAGTGCAGAGGGTGGCAAATGGGAACATAGCAATCATAGGACATCACCACAAGGAAGGCCAGCTCTGTGGATCCAAAGAAGATAAACAGGAAAATTTGAGCAGCACATGCTGTGAGAGAAATTGACTTACTGTTTGCCAGAGAATTCATAATCAATTTTGGAACAATAACTGAAATGCAACAAAGATCTATGAGGGATAAATTGCCAATAAAGAAGTACATTTGAAAGTGTAGACGTGGTTCGATCACAATGACAGTAAAAGTTAGAAGATTCCCATTCAATGCTCCCAGATAAATCACTAAGAACAGCAGACCTTGTACAACTTGCAGCTCCCGGGAGCTTGAGATATCCATGAGGATGAATTCTGTGAAGATGGTAAGCTTGCTCATGTGAATTTATATGCTGCAATCTTCCTGGTTGTCAGGTACAAAATTTTAAGATAACACTAAAGAACAAAATAAAGCCAAACCACAATATCAACAAATAATAAGAAAAGATTGGCTTTAAGGAAGCATTCTAACCTGGAAATCAGTATACAGGAAATAAACAAATCACAGTCTTTAATATCAATCAATGCACATATGTCTTTTTCATGTTCTACCCAAATTTGCTGACTATAACTTCAGCATTCACCAGTTAATAGAATCTAGACAAATGAAAATATTTAATACCATTTTAAGGTTGAACAACCTTTCAATCATTGAGACACATTTACAATGTTTCTTAAAGTATATTAAAATCAGCCTGAACACATCCAGTGATTGTTTGTTTATTTTTACAACAGCAAATATTAATATTAAAGCAGGCATGCTCTGTGAGAAGGTTCATATATCTGTCAGATTTTTTGAACACTGCTCGCTGTTACTGATATCTTCATGTACCAGGGAACTAAGATGGCTTCTGATATCTCCCTATCTACAACAAAATGACCTAGAAAATTTTTTCTGGAACAAAGTTAATGAATTGTTCACAGGATCTTCTGAGATTTTATTTCAAATGAGACAAAAGTTTAATTGTTACCATTCTTTAACTTTAGTTGATTTATAAGAAATGCAGGTGAGCTTTCTTTCTTTATTTATAACAGTTAATAAAATATAAATTTGATTCACATGGCAATGTGAATGCAGAGTTCCCTTGTTATCACTCTAGTTAACCTTCTCACAAGCAAACAAAATCTAGGAAAAGCATGCCACCTGATATTTCTCCTCCAGAAAGCAACCTTCTATTTCCATGCATGAATTTAGTGAAGGGCTAACATTCTGCCCAGGTCTTTCTGCTATATGATTTTCTAGGTTCCACAAATCTCCCCATTCATAAATAAGTATAATACCTTTAACTTATAAAATGTGTTTCTCTTGAAGCATTTCAGAGCATAAAGAAATCTTGTTTCAATATTATTATTTTAATGCTAAAACTAGTTATGTGGAATTTAATACTACTTAATTTTCATTTGTGGGAAACCTATATCTAAGAAATTATTATTCTAAAAAGTTAGATTTTGTATTTTATTATGATTTTATTGATATATAATCATTTTGTCTTTATAGATATATTTTACAATTTTAAAGACCATTTTCATAATTAATAATAATGTTTACTTGCTTACATTGGTCTTACCAGGTAAATTTCTAGTGTACAGAAAAAAGTGCAAATTGTTTTCTATAATATCCTTTCTCCTGTATGTGGTTTCTGTTAATATTCTCAATTTCCGAGGTACAGAAATTATATTAAGTGGGTAATTTTATTAACTACCACAGTTGACCTATGATCTATGTTACTGAATTGACCTAGACTTATCTCTACTTTTCTTTTTTTAAAATTTGCTTTATCAGAATCATCCATTAACCCTTGACTATAAAAGTGTCCTTCCTATCTTCCTCTCTCCAGATTGCATATTTCTCCCCAGTCTATAGAAATTCTCAAGTTCCATTATGCTCAATTTACCACATATCTTTTCCTTCAAAATGCATCATGATGGTGAAATCAATAGCTTTGGCTACAAGACAGAGTTCAGAGTTTTCTCCTTATTCCTCCTTGTCTCACAGATCCTTAGAAAGCATTTACTCATTGTTTCAAAATGTGTACAACAACATATTAAGCAGGATTGCTTTTCTATTTTTTGAAAGATGATATAAATATTTCTGAAAGATGATATATACTAATATATTAAAATGATAAACATAGAGCATGAGTGTTTCATAATATCCAGCAAATAAATATTAGAAACTGCTCATCATAAAAACTACATTGGAAATCTTTAGATTCCCATTGATATTATAATGATGATTTCTATTTATTTTGGAAGATTTCCATGAAATGCCATTGTAACTGTCAGTCTTTGTGCCTGTAAATTTCTTAGCTCTTCTTTAGGATCCAAGAAATATCTCTTTTATTTATTTATGTGTTTTGCTGCTGCTAGTTCAATTTAAAGAGAATTTTGATATCAGTATATTCCCAATATTTTAAGTGAAACAGTGTATTCATATACAGATCTAAATGCACAATACTTTAAAAATGAATAAATTAAACAATTGAATCAGAAAAATCCAACCTACCTTATAAGTAAAAATTTTTCATATGGGGATAAAATAATTAAGTATGCCAATGACCTTGAGATGTAAGTGTGCTGTGTCAGAAAAGTGTTCATTAGTAATATCAAAGGAACTAATCTAATGAAATATACAAATATACCTGAGATTTTATAAGTTTATCTTCCCTAGCATGAATATATCATTTGAAATATTTAAAGATATTGACAAAATCAGTGATCCTGCCTCTTCCTTTAGAATTCAATTCATGGAGTCCTTTTATGGGGAGATAGAATTTTAATCACCATTATGCTTCTGGATTCTTTGTATACAGGTTTTTTTCTTTTGGATGGACACGTATGAGTCAGAGCTCTTATGAGTCATGGGTAACTGTTGATTTAAGCCTCAAGAGAACCAGCTTTGCTTCCACTTCTAGTTTGTAAGGATTCCTTGCCTATACCCTTGAGATAGATTAAATTTGTGTTGGCATGTCTATGAAATAAAATTAGTAAATCACTTTTTGTTAAACTTAAGAAAAGAATTATTCAATAAGGTTTCCCAAATCACAGGAGAATTAATATATTTTCAATTTTATATCAGAATACAAATGTAATATATTTCCATATAGAAAATACATAAAATTAACATTTTCTTAGGATTTTCTACAAACATTACGGCATTAAGGAAATCACATGGAAATTAAAAATATTCAAAAATTTAAAAAGTTCTTTCCAACTTTAAGATCCTGCAATTTCAAGATTTTGATTCTCTAAGTTCAAAAAGTCCATAACAAATTCAAAAACTACTATCTTAATGGATATTTGATAATATGAAACAGTGCAATTTAAAATAATACATATTTCACTCAATGCAATGTTAAATAATGCTATCTTTAATGAAATGCCCTTCATTTTTGGGTACTTGTTTAAGACACATGCATAGTTTCGGTAGATATATTAAAGAAAATTTTTCAAAAATGAAAAAAAAAATCATTGCCCAGCATCTACATAATTCAAGGAGACATTCAAGAATTGACTTTAAAAGGAAAATATAAAAATGATTAAAATGTTTTATGTGACTATTAAGTATTCCAAAACTATGGCTTTAAAGTATAGTGATGCTGAACTTTTCATATTAATCTTCGTATCTAAATTTCAGATGCAATAACAGTTTAATAAAATACATATTTTAGATGTACATAAAATATAAATGAAGTAAACTCAAAATAAAAATTGTGGTGACTTTTATTTATTGATATCATGAGCACATTCATTTATTAATTATAAAAAATATCTGTTTATCCACTTATCTGTATCTTTCTAATTTTATATATACATAGAAAATGGCTTGTAAATATAGCTTACTTATTTGCAATTTTATTATATTTTTGCTTTTCTTTTATGTTGCATAAAATAAATTGGCCACAAGCATGGGGAGTTATCAGGAGCAGCACCTGATCAAAAAAAAAAAAATGGCTAGGATTTTTTAAAACAATAAAAATCAGCCAAGGATGAAAATAGACCAGAAAGTGGTGCATTCAAGGTAAGTTGCAATTTGAACATTGACTGAGTAGTTCTATCCTGAAGAAAAATGACTGGTGATTAAAGAATAAAAAAGGGAAAAATATAGGATAAAAATTGAATGGATCTCTTGACTGACGCAGAAAATGCATTTGACAAGATACAGCATCGTTTCCTGATAGAAACACTCCAAAAGATAGGAGTAGAAGGAAGCTTTCTCAATTTGGTAAAGTGCATATATGGAAAACCTACAGCTAGTATTGTACTCAATGGTGAAAGACTGAAAGCTTTCCCACTGAGATCAAAAACAAGAGAAAGATGTCCACTGTCACCATTGTTATTCAATATTGTGCTAGAAGTTCTACCTAGAGCAATTAGGCTAGACAAAGAAATAAAGGCACTGAAACAGGAAGGGAAGAAGCAAAACTTTCACTATGTGCTGATGATATTATCCTATATCTAGAAAATCCTGAAAATCCACAACAAAGCTAACAGAACCAATAGACAAGTTCAGGAAAGTGATGGGATGCAAGATTAATATGCAAAAATCAATAGATTTCTATACACTAGTGATAAGCAATCTGAAGAGTAAATGAGAAAAAAATCCTCTTATAATAGCGACTAAAAGAATCAAATATTTAGGAAAAAAAATAACCGATGATGTAAATGTCCTATATTCAGAAAAGTACAAAACATTGCTAAAAGAAACTGAAGAAAACTGAAATAAATGGAAGGACATTCTTTGTTCATGAACTGGAATATTTAATGTCACTAAGATATCAATTTTACCTGAACTGATTTAGAGATTCTATGCAATCCCAATAAAAACCCCAAAGCCTTTCACAAACTGGAAAATCCAACCTTATTTCTCTGGTTTCTGTTCTCACTCCTTCATTTCAAAAAAACATGGTCTTGATTGAGAACTACACCTGCTCTGAAAATAAAAGTTCTGAAAATAAAAGTTTCAGCCAATTTCAATTCTGGTTCTAGCACAGATGGATGTCTATCAAAAATTCATACATTTGTCCAAATGACTGCTTGCAGTTCATCCTCCACTCCCACTTTCAAAGTCTACCATGTTGCTGTCTGTCAATGCAGTAATTCACAGTCTAACTCAATTGTCATGTCCTCCAGGATTTGTTCCATCCCACCATCATGTGGATTTGCTGTTAAGTCATCTGTAAACTTAAAATATTATACTTGCACTTGTACTGAGGCACATATTTTTCTTTCAATATAAACAGAAAGCTGTATAGTCCTCCTTAATGAAGCTTTAAATTTACTCAGAGTAAAATGAAAGTTTTATACATCTTTGAAATTTTGACTAGGCATATAATTTGCAAATAGAAAGTGTTCATTAAATCCTGCTTAATGAAGATATTGACCATATTACCAGGTTAAAATATCTACTTTAAAATTTTAATTTCATTAAGATCGCAAACATCAGTCAATAATAGACAGTATAAATAAGATACTGTAAGAAAGGAACTTAGTTCTAGAAAATCAAGCTGTAATTTATTGTAAGTGTTCTATCTCTGCACTCCCATTCTCCTTTGCTTTGTTTTAAATATATTTTCTTATTTTTTCTAAAAGGTACTTAGATTACATAAAATGCTACAAAAATATATAAGGGATTCCCATATGTCCACTTCCTACATCTCCCACTTTCCCCACATTAACAACTTCTTTCATTAGTGTGGTACATTCATTGCAATTGAACACATTTTGGAGCACTGCCACTAAGGATGGATTATAGTTTATATTGTAGTTTACAGTCTTTCCCATTCAACTCTGTAGGTTATGGCAGGATATATAATGGCCTGTATCTGTCATTGCAATGTCATTCAGAACAATTCTAATACCCAAAAGTCCCCCCATATTACATCTCTTTTTCCCTCCTTGCCTTCAGCACCTACAATAGCCACTGTCTCCACATCAATGATACAATTTCTTCCATTGGTAGAATGACAATAAGTCTATAGTAGAATACCAGTAAATCCACTCTAGTCCATATTTTATTCCCTATTCCTGAGGATTCTGGGATGGTGAGACCCACTCCACCTCTAATTGATAGGGGGCTTTGATCCTTTATGGCTGATGGATAAGACTCTTGCTTGCCTTTGTGGACACTCTTCGTTCCTTGGTGGTTGTCCATCCTCACCTCATTGTTAGTTGTCCTCAATGAGTCCAATGTATTGGAGAGTAGGTATTTTAATTCTGCTGAGGCTCAGGGCCCAGCTGGCACAAGGATATCCCAAAGATTCAAGTCTCTTGGGTGTACAGCATCAAATAGAGGTTCAAATAGAAGTGACAGAAGAGGCATATGCAAAGAAATCACAATTGAGTCCAACTCTGTCATATTTGGGAGCACAAACTCCAAAGTAGGGCCCACTGGCAAGGCACCAAGCTCCAAATTATTTTCCATGACTGTAGGCCCTGGGTGTCTCCAGATCTCTCAGGAGCCCTACTATTTGGGGTAGTATCTACTTTGGCAGTCTATGCCATCCTGCTGAGATGTGCATAAGCATTACCTCTAGGATGACCTCCTGACTCACTTGGAAGTCTCTTAGCCATATAAACTCATTTGTCTTTACATTTTCCCCCTTTATTCAAGGTCTTTTTCCAGTTGTATTGCTAGTTGGTGCTTGGTAGTAATACCTCAGTGCCAGGGAGCCTCATCCTTGGGATTCATGTCCCATGCTGGGGGAGAGATAATGAATTTATATGCTGGGTTTGGCTTAGAGAGTGAAGCCTGGCAAGATTTTGATAAGTTAAGCTGGGCAATTTTAAAGATAGGTTAAGTTAAAGCAAATATCAAACAAAAGTTGTGAAAATAAGAATAATAGGCAAGTGAGAGAAATTGGCTATGAGAGTAAATTCACCAACATGACAGATGCTTAGACATCAAAAAAAATTGCAAGCCATAGTAGGAAACAGGAAGAGACGACCTGGCCAAAGAAACAAACCAAATATCATGAAAAGATTCAAGATTTAAGACAATTAATGATAATTGCACAAATCTCATAAATCACATCAAAGAATTTAAAGAAAATACGACTAAAGAGATAAAAGATATTAAGAAGTCACTGGGGAGCATAAAGAAAAATTTGAAAATCTGCAAAGAAAAGTAACAGACATGGGAATGAAATATATGATGGATGAGATTAAAAGTACATTAGAGTCATATAAGAACAGATTAAATTTGTTTGAAGACAGACTTAGTGATTTTAAAGATAAAACATCTGACTGGAAAAGACAGGAGAACAAAAAGAGAATAGAATGGAAAAAATGGAATAGGCTCTCAGGGAATTGATGACAATGTAAGAAGCACAAACATACACATTATCAGTGTCCCAGAAGGAGAAGAAAATGGAAAAGAGACAGAAATAATATTTGAGGAAATAATGACTGAAAACATCCCTTCCCTTATGAAAGATTTAAATATGACTATACAAGAAGGATAATGCACCCCAAAGAGAATAGACCTACCCTGAGACACATACTATTCAGAATGACAAATGTCAGATATAAAGAGATAATTTTGAAAGCAGCAAGAGAAAAACAAAGCATTACACACAAGGAAAACTCAGTAAGATTAAGTGCCGATCCTCTTATCAGAAACCATGTAGGAGAGAAGAAATTGGTATGATGTATTTAAGGTATTGAAAGAGAAAAATTGCCAGCCAGAATTCTGTATCTGGCAAAGCTGTCCTTCAAAAATGAAGGAAGTTCAAATTTTTCACAGACAAACAAAAATTGATAGAATATGTTACCAAAAGACCAGAATTAAAGGAGATACTAAAGAGATTGCTGCAGCCTGAAAGGAAAAAAAAAAAAACAAGGGTGAAAGACTTGGAGAAGAGTGTAGAAATGAAGATTATTAGAAAGGGTAAATTAAAGGCTGAAAAGATAGACAGTAGTAATGATATGACAATAAAAAGCCAAAGATCAAATTGGATGAAATCAGTAATGCCTTTACAGTTATAATATTGAATTTTAATGGCTTGAAATCCCCAATCAAAGGAAATAGACAAATAGAATGGATAAAAAAATATGAGCCACTTTAAACATGTTGTCCAAAATGACTCATCTCAGATGAAAGTACACAACCAGGTTAAAAGTGAAAGTTTGGAAAAAGATATTCCATGAAAATAGTAACCAAAAAAGAGCTGGAGTAGAAATAATCATATTGGAAAAAATAGTTTTTAAATTCAAAACTGTTATAAGGGATGAAGAAGTTCATTACATATTAATAAAAAGGGCAATTCAATGAGAAGAAATAACTACTCAACATTTATATGGGGAAGCGGGTGTGGCTCAATGGATAGAGCTCACATTTTCCATATGGGAGGCCCCGGGTTCGCTTCCCGGGGCCTCCTTGTGAGGGCAGGCCGGCCGGCCTGCGTGGCGCGGTAGGCTGATGCAGCAAGACCTCACAGCAGGAAGCGGGTGTGGCTCAATCTATAGAGCCCCCATTTACCATGCGGGAGGACCCGGGTTCACTTCCGGGGGCCACCTTGTGAGAGCAGGCCGACCCGCACAGCGCGGTGGGCTGGTGCATCAGGACCTCACAGCAAGGGGGAGATAAGCAGACACAGAAGAAACAAACAGAGAATGGACACAGTAAAACACAAGCAGCAAGGGGGGGGGGATAAATAAATAAATAAATAAATCTTTAAAAAAAAAAGCATTTATATGCACCTAACCTCAGTACCCCAAGATACAAGAGGCACATGCTGGCATCATTGAAGGGAGAAATAGATGTCTCTACAATAATAGTTGGAGACACCAATACAGCATGCTGAGTATTGTATAGAACATCTGCACAGAGGATAAACAGAGAGTTTGAATAATATGGTAAATAAACTAGACCTAACAGACATGTATAGATGATTGCACCCCAAAACAACAAGATATACATTCTTTTCAAGTGCTCATGAATCCTTCTTCAAGATAGACCATACGTTGGTTCACAAGACAAGTCTCAATAAATTTAAAAAGATTGAAATTATACAAAACACTTTCATTGATTATAACGTAATGAAGCTGGAAACTAATAATGGAAA
>JAQZBX010057866.1:0-17864 GCA_029593785.1 Cabassous unicinctus
ATTCCCATGTTCCCCACCTCCCACACCTCCCACAACCTCCCACATAAACATCTTTCATTAGTGTGGCACATCACCTGCAATGGATATACACATCCTGGGGCTTTGCCACTAAGCATGGACCATAGTTCACATTGTAGACCACACTCTCTCCCACACAGTTCTGCATGGTATATGCTGATGTAAAATGGCCTATATCTGTTGTTGTAATGTCACTCAGGATAATTCCTAAGTCCCCAAAAAGCCCCTGTATTACAACTGCTTTTCCCTCTCCCTGCCCCCAAAGCATCCAGTGGCCACTGGCTCCACATCAATGCTGTAATTTCTTCCATTGCTTGAATCACAATATGTCTACAACAGAATACCAGTAAGTCCACTCTAGACCATAGCTCTTCCTCCAATCCTGAGGAGTCTGGGGTGGTGATGTTCACTCCACCTCCAAGTGAGAGGGGGCTTATATCCTATGGATAAGATGGATGGGTTTATCCTGCCTGCAGCTGCAGACTCTCTCCATTCCCTGGGATGGCCATTGTCCATCGTCGTCTCCTTACTAGGTGTCTTGGGTGAGTCCATTGAGCTGTTCAGTAGGAGTTGCAGCTCCAGCGAGATTCTAGGCACAGCTAGCACATAGGCAGGCCAGAGGCACCAGTCTCTGGAAGTATACCTACAAACTCCAGCACCTCATATAAGTTTGAACAGAAGGGACTGATGGACCACGTGCAGGGAGGACTTATTTGAGTCCAATTCTGTCACTCTCAGGAGCACAGATTCCAAAGTAGAGCCCACTGATAAGGCATAAATCTCTGGAGCTAACCCCCTTTATATAGGATCTGGGTGTCTCCAGTGCCCTCAGGAGCCTCTCTATTTGGGGTGATATCCACTTTGGTGTTCTATGAGATGTTACTGAGGTGTGCGCAAGCATTACCTCTGGGATGACCTCCTGACTCACTTTGAAGTCTCTTAGCCATATGAACTCATTTGTCTTTACCTTTTATTCAAGGTCTTTTGGTAGTAATCCCTTGTTGCCAGGGAGGCTTATCCCCGGGAGTCATGTCCCATGCTGGCAGGAAGGTAATGCATTCATACGCTGAGTTTGGCTTAGAGAGAGGCCACATTTGAGCAACAAGGAAGCTCGAAGCTCATTTTAATTTTTTCAAAATCTTACTTTTACTTCCTCTGTGAAATCTCAGCTCCCTGGAAAATTCAATGACTCTTCCTCTTTATTACTTTGGCAGCAAATGACTTTTATTCCTTATTATGATTTTTATTGAATGTATCATTATAATTTCAATTGTTCATTGTGATGATTTTGCCTGTCTCCTTCTCAAACGAAGGCCCTGTGGCTAATTTAATATTTTATTCTCAGAATTCAAAGATATAAAGTTTCACTTCACATTGAAGTGCACCTTTTTCTTTACAGTAGGAGTTTCAGTACCCATACTGATGTACATTGAGAAGCATCTAGACTGAGATCTAGATTTGTTAAATGAGCAATGCAGCTCATTTGATAAATAAACATTGTATACCTATTAACAAACCTTGAAGTAGTGCTCTATACAATATGTCTAGAAAGTATTAATCTATACCACAATTTACCTAAAAATTGGCATAAGTATTTTATACGTTATTATATGCATTTTGAAAATAAATGAAATTAGAAAACATCGTCTTTACATGATACAATTATATAATAGATATTCTAGGTTATGTCAGAAAGTCTCTCTTTTGCACTGAATTGACTCTTGAATCTGCTTCCACTCTCCTCCATTCAACTTGATGGAATTTGTTACACAATTCAATTGTAAAGGGCTTGTTTTAGCAAATCAATTAAAGAGTTAATTAAATGATTAATTATGGTCACCCATTCTTTAATTGCTGAGTGCCAATACAACAAGAAAACTATTGATTTTTGTTCAGTTCAAGTATACTTAGGAATTTGGGGGAATGTATTTAGTATACTAATAATGTCTGATTTTCCCCACACATTCAGGAGATACTTTGAAAAACATCATGTTTGTGGTAGATTATATATATATATATATATATATGCAAAGATATATAGATATTATAAATACATTCTTTTTTATTCTTCTTCTTTTCCTTCCCATTTTCCTTCTTCTTCACTTCCTCCTTCACCTCTTTCTTTTCTAGTTTTGAGAACTGACTTCCTCAGGGTATTTTTATTTTCCTAAGGTGCTATTAATTTTTTAAAGTAACACCTGACTCTGGTGACAGAATGTCTGCCTTATTTATCCAGAGTACAAGGAAGAGCCTCCTTAGCTGTGCCTCTCTGGAGAAATGCAAATTCTCCCAGCACTGAAGTGTTCTTAGGTTTCACTCAGTGGTTGAACAATGTGGACTGTGTGAAGTACCAAGGGAGCTACAGCTTACTGCATTGCACTGACACTGTCATAAATGGCAACTGCTGCTAGCTCACCAGGGATGAATGACCACCCCCAACCTCCACATACATACCATCAGTCTTTTCGGCCAACAACACTTTCATCATGTGTAGTCAAATAAATTATTCAGCACTGTTAAGATTCCATATACGGAGAGTATATTCTGCAAAGTCTATGTGGAAATAA
The DNA here is from genome assembly GCA_029593785.1 of Cabassous unicinctus. Lineage (NCBI taxonomy): Eukaryota > Metazoa > Chordata > Mammalia > Cingulata > Chlamyphoridae > Cabassous > Cabassous unicinctus. The sequence goes on from JAQZBX010057866.1 coordinate 2,586, forward strand.
ATAACATCCTGTAAACCTTACAAACATTATGCCACAGGTCCTCTTTAAAGCCCTTATTTAGTGATTTGAACTTAAATCTTAGAAACTAGGAATGCGCCAAGCCTAGTTAGTCAGGTTGTAAAGAAGAAAAAGTATGTCTTCAGCTGGAGACACCATATTTAGCTATGAAGTCAAATATAGATAATGATTATTTTGATAGTGAGGGATTGCATGTCATGACATTCAAGAATGTATTCATTATAGAAGCTGATTTTTAGAAGGAAAAATCCAAACTGCTTTTTTGCTAAACTCCATTAAAATGCAACCACTGCTCACCTGTGCATTTCTTTATCTATTACTGTTGCTTATACTTCTACCTCTTAAAATATTGAATAGCTATTGTACATAGAGCACTATTTGTCAGGGAAGGTGCTCAGCACTTTGGCAACATCATACAGTAATCCTGGATTGTACCAATAATTACTATAATCAGTACAAATGTATCCCAGATATGACCACGTCCTCCATGGCGGGCAGTCTCTGTTAGCTGTTAGCATTCCTGTTCCAACCTGGGAGCAGCCCAACTCTTCCCTTAATTTCACAAAGAAAAGCCATTCACATAACATCATATATTCTTTTTTAATGGTCTAAATGAGCTACCTTCTCTGAAATCCATTGAGACAAATAGATAATTCTACCAATGTCCTTATCAAGCAGGTAGTTTTGCATTGCCCTGTTTAAGTTTTCTTCAAAAAAATTACATAAACTCCATTCGATTTAGAAAAATTCTGGGTTCTTTAGATTTGAAATATCCTAGGAATAAGTCACTCTGAGGAAGATTTTATCCATATGATACCTTTCCACAGGTAAACCCTGATTCATGCATAGGCCATTTTCTCCATGCCTGTTCCATAGAAGGAAAACTGGTGGGAAAATATGCAAAACAAGTGTCAGGTTCCATTATAAAATCATGATTGCAAACACAGCATGGCATGGCAATACCAATGTATTTCTTTGTCCACATCACTTTTTCCATTAATTATTTTTCTCACTTTCCACTATGTAATTTTTGCAAAAATTTAAATTTTCTTCCATTGTCCAACTTTTTCACCTCCAGACACACAGAAATCTCACATTGACCTCCTTCACATTCCTCTTCTCTCTTATTCAATAGCAAAGATTTCCAGTCGTTGATTTACAGGCAGTCTTACACTAGAGCTTCTATTGCCTTCAGCAGCCTTTGCAAACATCATATGGTATAAATTAGTTCTGCTCTCTGGTATTTCCCTCTCAGTGCAATCCATTTCACCAAAATTAAAAAGAAAGAAAAATAAACTCTCTTATAACTAGTATCCCACCCTTCTAACTGTGACTCAATGATACCTATGTTCCCATTGGTCTTTTCTTGGGGGAATTTTCCCGGGGTAGGCTGTATATAAGTTGGTGTGTGTGTACGTGTGTGCGTGTGTAGGATTGGAGCAGGGGTGTTGTAAGTCCATTTCCTCTAACTTTTAACCATGTTGGATAAACCCCCTGAGACTGCCTGAATGTTTCTATTTATGACCAAGATTACATATATATACATATATATATATAAAATTACGTATATGCAGCATTTATGTTTATATTTTATATACTTATTTATATGCAACAATATATAAGTAATATGGTGTAGGTTTTGATATATTTCAAACCTCCCTATTTATCTGTTGCTTAGAGAACTGTTCTATCTGGACTTGAGCTTGTTCTTGTCTCCTCTAAGTACCCTATATTACTCTCCTGTTATCAGAGTTTTTCTGTGCCAAAATACTCACTTCTTGTTTCAGATCATTTATTGTTATTCATTCACTTAGCAGACATTTATTGAGCATCTTTTCTGTGCCAGGCCTTGTTCTACAACCCAGTGAATATGTTGATGAGCCAGAGAACTGAAAAGCATTCATATTCTCATGAAGAGAGCTAGTAATAACTCGAGAATATAAATAATTACATAGCATCATTTTTTCATAGTTAGAAGTTTTCTCTTATAAACTGCAGAAGTTATGCATAATGCCGTAGCCCACAATTTTTAAACTGAGAATTGTGTGTTCTCTGGACACTGGGACAATAGTGGTAGGATGAGTTCCTTTATGCTTACAGACCTAAAGAAAAGCTGATCCCCAATTGCATAAAATCCAGGCATCACCATTAAACTACCCTCCGGCCACTGTGGCCTGGAACAATACTGCATAAAGGCATCAGTCGTGAATTTGAATGGGTTATATTGGATAAAAAGCAATAGAGGTAACAAAAGAATGTGTCCTTCAACAAGACAGTATGGCCTAACTTCCTTTAAAATATTGCAGTAGGTAACAATAAGGAAGGAATTTCACTATAGCACTTGTCCTTACAACACTCCTCTGTCTAAGCTAATTCCGTCTGTTCCGTGTGGGATGGTGAGAGTGAAACTTCTGCTGTTATCAGAAGGTGCTTTAACATCCCTTCTCCAATAAACTACCACAACCCTTACCACAAAACTGCCTGACATGGGCAGGAAACATCCCTAATCAGTCTACAGGAATTCCTAGCCAAACGCATGCATGCTTGGTACCAAGTATAACCTAAAGTAACTTAACATGTCTGTCCTATTAAATCTCCACCCACTCATCATATGAAGAATGACATTTTCTGATCATGCAATGTATGATTTAGCATGACACAGATCTGTGCATGTTCCCTCTTTCCCTGCCTACATTATCCAATACTTTAAGGTCAATCCTGTGGACGAATCCCACAAAAACCCTAAGCTCTTTCAACTCAAGGAAACAGATATGAGCCTTGCCTCCCTTCTCTTTGCTAGTTGACCCCACAATAAAACTCTTTCTTTTCTCAAAATCCTGGTGTCATGGCATTGACTTCGTGTGCATCCAGCAAAAAGCCCATTGCTCTGTAACAAGAGGACTTGATTGTCTCGGTGCCCCCTCTCCGGGTATGGAAATACTGGTTATAATATTTTGTATCTTTGTACCCAAAGAAGAAGGTTGTGACTTCATGTTTCAGTTCTAGCAAGTCCTCAAGAAAGAAAGTAAAAGCATAACACCAGTGAGGTCTAATAATTTCTCTGAAATTATCGGTGCTTTCCATCACTAATGGAGGTCTGGCTTTAGAGGTGAGTCCAAACTGTCCACTGAATATTCTGAATTGCTCTTCATTCATGTGTAACTCAGATCTTCAAGTATCATATCAGGAACATGATATAAGTGGGAATAAAGTAAAAAAAAAAAACACAACTTAATTTTCTTTTATTGACTATCCACCCTAACTTTTATTATTAAAAATTATGTGTGAAAAGCATATATCAGTACAACTCATATAAAGGTAAGATTATGTCTTATATGCAACTCAGTTTTCTCAGGTTTTATTGGAAGTGTTGGTGGCTCAAAGGGTTACAAGTAAGCCTTTATGATTATTTCAATAGCTTGCTGAACATATGCATTGTATTTTTTAAAAAAAGCTAGTTTTTAATTGGTCCTTCAAACAATTCTGGAGACCAAGAAGTTGGATTTGAAATGAGGAAACCATTATCCTTGACCCTGAAATTAAATGAATGAGTATTTCAGAATATATTATAATAAAATATATTTCCATATGTCTAAAAATAGCTCCTGTGCAGTGAATATTTCTATTGTTTGAAAATATCACGTCATTAGTTGTAATGATTTCTAAAATATTTGCTGGAAAATATATTATTTGAATTGCCTGGAATCAAAGGAAGAAAAGAGTTCTCAAATTTGTTCACAGTATAGTAACTATCAAAATATTCACTAATGCTTATAAATGTTATGGCCTCAAACTCAATTATTTGTGCAATTTCTAAGCTAGAATCTTTGCTAAATGTGTGAAATCATTTGACTGTTTCTGAGTTTCATGCACCAGAGCTTGCATTCTTTTACAGTACAAGGAAGTTTTGTGAAATAGAAGGGATTAATAAAGTCAGTTATAGTTAAATTAAATATGGTTTATTACACTTTAATGTGTGTATTCATTCTCTCTACTTTAGAAACAAAGAGCTCACTCAAAAATTTCATCTTATTCAGATGAAACCATTTTATAGCTGAATTAGCAATTTCCTGCCTCTAAATGCATATAGCTATTATGTCCAAGATGTTTTCTTCCTGGAGCTCTAAGACAATATTTTGAACAATCCCTGGAGTTTAAGTCAAGGATAGCATAACAGAGCTTCATCCAGGCGGCAAACTGCCAGAGTATTTCCAAAAAGAGCTAATAGTCCTCTTGAATTTAAAATATCCCCAATTTGTTATGGTGGTGGTGGTTGTTATTTTAAACTTGGGTAGAATCTTTGTATCTATCCATACATATATGGACATATTCCTTAAGGACTAGGTTTCTGGAGAGAGGGAAGAGAAAAATGATGAAAGAGGAGGGAGGAAATAATTAAAGGGTGAAGCAATATCACTTTTTCTTTTGCAAAATATGTGGATGTACACTCAAACATTCAAATACTCATACTCCCCACACACACTCATAAACACATATCACATACATATTTATTTATTTGAAGTCCTTCCAATGATATGACATTCACAGAATAGTATTTTTTTTTAAACATGAGTTTGAGCAAATACTCCTCTCTTGAGCACATCTTCTGACTGCTCTGTGCTTTCTTACCCACAAATGTTTTCCACTCTACCATGCAAATACCTGAATTCATTGAAAAAAGTTCCTTTACAGTCCCAAATTTGTTGAACACTCTTTTTTACCCTCTATCAATTTCATTCCCATAACAGAAACCTTGTAAATCATGACAAAAAGGTTCATCATGTGCAGAATTTCATAGTCAGACAGTTATGTAAATTGGAGGAGAAAATAGCAGTTATATCACATAATCTAAACCCATTCTAGCTAGCAATAGCATGCTATGGTACAAAGTAAAACCACTTATAATAGCTTCCATTTTTGAAGTTGACCTGTGTCAGGCACTTCATTATTACCCACCACTGCTCTGTAAAATAGCTATTATTATTCACAATTTACAGACAAGAAAACTGAAATCAGAAGGTTAATTACTTGATATGGACCCTGATCCAAACTCTAACCCTGGTGTGAGAGTAAGCAAATCCACAGTGGAGCTGAGATTTGAATCTAGTTCTGTTTTACTCCACAGCCTTCACCTTCCCTACCATTTCATATCCTTCAATTTTGATGTATCAGCCACTCATTTTTAATTATGCATCGGGTACATTTATGAGGAGAATAACAATATTTAGGGAATGAGATATAGAGATCCTAAGACATAACATTTTTTCTGTTTAAAATGGAAGGAGCACTCGTATGTCTGTATCTGAGCCCACTGAGACGAATTATAAGAATAAATCAAGTATTTTAACTAGAGACCCTTCACACTGCTTCTTTCTATTTCCTGGTCACTGCATCATTTATCCTTTCCCATAATCACAGAATAAGAAGTTTTAGTTAACTAAACTGGTGACTGATGCTATATGCTATGAATCCTTTATAGTTTTTCGTGATCCCAATAATGAGTCAGGATGAATAAGATGCCATTTTTCCTCAACAGTCTACTTATTGAATTTAATTTGGGTCACCAGAGTTTTCTTTATTTTTTCCACACATGTTTTATTACAAGAAAAATCTCCAATGACACCTAACATAATCGATTTAAATTTTGAGATAAAATTGCCACCAGAGCAAAAAGGAATTGACAGCTCCAGTGACTGAAAATATCTAGTCAATGTATAAATGTTACACAGGCTTCAACAGGACAAATTTCATGAAACAGTAATGTTTTCATAGCTAAGCTAAATCCATTTTGTAACCCCAGAAATTAGTTATCTGGATTTCTATTTAAATAATCTATTTGAGATGATTTACTAAATTTACTGATTCCATAAATTCATGTTTTTGCCTATGATTTATTGTCCTGAATCCAAGGGAAATAGGATATTTTATTAAAACTCAACCACAGTGAGCCAGCGTATTTTGGGATCTATTTTCTGTACCATGTTTTGTTTTGTTTTTTTATCCTTTTTATTAAAGAATTGAATCTGAGACATTTATGCTTAGGGATGGAGGATGGACTAAGGGGATATGAGAAAAGGTGATATAAATCTCTATCTTCTCTGAAATAGAAGGAAAAAGAGGATCCAATATTTATTTTGTTTTAGAGAAATATGTAAAGGAAGTAATTGGGATTTGGCCCATACTATCCCTATTACCATATATTCTTATATTTAGTCACTGTAACCGTTGGTCAATTTGATGTAATTATGAATTCCAAAAATATAATTGGATCATGCTTGTAAACTGATCTGTTAATCTGGGCATGATTAAGTTATGATTAGGGCGTGACTGGGCCACGCCAGTAGGGTGTTGAGCCCCACCCCTTGGTGGGTGGGGAATCGAATATAAAAGGCAAGGCAAAGAACAGAGTTGAAGCAGATTTTGAGAAGCAGATTTGATGTTGGAAAGAAGGCCCCAGGAGAAGAGAATCGAGCTGTTCACCTGATCATCTACAGCTGACCTTGTGGAGGAACCAGGAGCTAAGCCCGGAGAGAAATGCAGCTCTGGGAAGAGAGGAACCCCAGAATCCTGAACCCTGGCAAATGCTGGCAGCTGTCTTGCTCTAACACACGGCAATGGACTGTGATGAGAGAAGAAACTTAACACTTTATGGCCTGGTATCTGTGGACTTCTACCCCAAATAAATACCCTTTATAAAGACCAACCCATTTTTGGTATTTCACATTAGCACCCCTTTGGCTGAGTAATACAGTCACCATAAGTTATTTTACATATATTATCAATAATTCTTACAACAACCCTATGAAGTACATTTTATTACCTATTTTACATGTCAGGAACCCAACAGTGATTATACTACTTGCCTATGTTCATTCAGCTAATGAGTGACAGAATTAGTGCTAGAACCCCAGGATGACCTGTGCTGTCTTCACTGTACAATAATACATTTCAGGCAGAAAAAGAAAACAATTCTTGGGAAAGAATCATTTTTCTTCACTTTAGTGAAAAGACCTTATTTTTTCTCCTACACTCTGCTTCTGGGCTATGTTAGGTTATATCAGGATATACCACATACCTACTTGTGATGGTTAAGTTCATGTGTCAACATAGCCAGGTTATGGTGCCCAGTAGTTTGGTCAAGCAAGCACTCACCTGATTGTTGCTTTCAGGACATTTCATGGACTTACATCATCATTGGAGTTTTGGACTTATAGCCTGCCCTATGGAATTTGGACTTGTGCCTCCCCACAGATCCGTGAGACAATTCTTTATAAAAATCTCGTATTTACAGATATCTCCTGTTGGTTCCATCTTTTCTAGGCTAAAACATAGATATAGCATAAAAAATAGGATCTTAATCAATATACTACATTATATATGGCCTTAAATGGTAGTTATTACGGCATTTATTTGTAGTTATTGCCTATTTCAATCATAGGGTAAAGACCAGTCTGATAATTAGAATAAGCAAACTCTTAAGAGTCAGAATCTAGAATAAAAGTTAACAGGGAACAGGATATAGGTAGAGAATGAGAAGTTAATGCTTAATTTATACAGAGTTTCTATTTGGATGAATCAAAAAGTTTGGGTAACTAATGGTGGTGATGGTAGCATAAAACTGTGAATGTAACTAACATCACTGAATTAAATATGTGAAGATGGTTAAAAGGGAGAAAATTTAGGTTATATATGTGTTATTAGAACAAAAATTTAAAAACAATAAACACAAGACTGTACAACTCAATGAACCCTATTGTAAATGATGGATTATAGTTAATAGTACAATTATAAAAATGTTCTTTCATGAATTGCAACAAATGTACTACCCTAATGCAAGTGTCAATAATAGGGTGGCATATGAGAACTCTGTATTTTATGCATGACTTTTTTGTAAACCTGTAACTTCTCTAATTAAAATTTAAAAAAAGAAAGGGAAGGGAAAACAAAAAAGAAGGTAAAAGAAAAAAGGCCAGTCTGCTGATACCTGGTTCAAAATTCAGATGTTACTAGAGATCTTGATATTGGACCTGATTCCCAAAACTAACATTAATAGGTCAGATAAATCCTTATAGTTTCTTGTGTCCTTTTTATGATAGGCTAGACATAAAATATTCTACAAGAAAATAAATGCAGCTTACAGCTAGGTAACTACATTTAATGTATAAAGAAGTTCAGGCCATCTATCTATAATATTGCTTAATCCTAGAGCAATTATAACTTCTGACCCAAAAATTTTAAGGTAAGAATCAGTATACTCATTCAATGCAAACAGAAGTCCTGCTGATATACTGAAGATATGAAAATTTTTGCCATGTGTTAATAAGCACATGGAAGATGCTAAATATGATTAGTTTTTAGGCAAATGCAAATTAAAACCATAATGGCATATTATTAAATGACACCTATTAAAATGGTTAAAGTTAAAGAGATTGATCATGACAGGTATTAGTGAGGATGAAGAGAAACTGGAACTCTCCTATTGATAAAAAATGTTACATTTGCTGATGGAAATATAACATGGAACACTTTGGAAAGTAGATTGGAAATTTCTTAAGATATTGAACATACAGTATATCTACCATATCCAGTCATTTCAAGAGAAATGAAAGAATATATCCGTATAAAATCTTTTGGACAAATGTTCAGAGCAACCTTATTTGTAATAACCCAAAACTAAAAGCAACCCAACTGTTTATCAATGGGTGAATGGTTAAACAAATTGTGTTATATCCACACAATGAAATGTATTTCAGCAATAAAAAGAACTATACTATTGATATACAATCTCATGAATGAATATCGAAATAATTATACTGATTGAAAGAAGCCAGGAAAAAAAAAGAGTGCATACTGTATGATTCCATCTATATAATATTCTAGAAAATGTAAAATCATTTTTAGTGACAGAAAGCACACCAGTGCTTTGCCTTGGCGTGGGGAGGACAGGAAGAAAGGAAAACATAGGGGCATAAGGAAACTTTCAGTGTAATGGATATATAAATTATTTCGATGTGGTGATGGTTTTACATATGTACATATTGGTCAAAATTTATCAAATTGTGTACTTAAATATATACATGCTATTACATATGCACTTAACCTCAATAAAGCTGTTTAAAACGCTCAAAGGCAGTAAGGATGTGCTTTATGAAAATAAGAAGAAGCCAGAAAATTGGTAAAAACAAAAGTGGCCATCATTCAACCAAAAAGTCAAAAGTAACAGACTATGTTATTTGAGGAAGCCAAAAAAGAGGAACTGGGTCCCTGTTGTTAGTATTCAGCTGATAAACAAATTCTGGATTTCTTAACTCCCGACCTCTGGCACTGGATGAAAAATAAATGACTAATTATTAAAGATACTATTGGGTTTTCTGTTATATGCAGCTGGATGCAATTCTGACTGATAAAAATATTAAGGTATTATACATGGAGCTCAGCTTAGAAACGACAAGATAGAATCAATTTGTTTCAGAAATATAGGCTGATAAACCAAAACAAATTGGAAAAATAAATATAGCAGAGCAGCACAAGGAAAAGACTAATGATACCAGGAAGAAGAGAGGGTTAATAGTTATATCCTGAGACAATTCAGCCCCCTGAAAAGTCTAGGTATTTGAGTTCACCAGGTGATGAATGGAAGGAAAGAGACTAGAACTGAAAATGTTATAAGTAGGGAGAATATAAAAGAGTAGAGGATGGCCATGAGAGTGAATTGCACTAAGCTGGACCCCAGTGGGGATTTGCATATAAGAGCCTCACTAATTTTTAGCACAGATAGTTAAGCCAGATTACAGACAGGGACAGAGTGCAAGAATCAGAAAAGACCCAGAAAAAAACAAATTTCAGAAGATGGAGTCCAGGTAAATATTAGGAACTGGAAGTGACCAGAACTAAATGTACCAAAGGAAACAATGCAAGACAGACATGCCAAGAAAGCCTCATTTTTAAAAGCAGAATGCATCCAAAATATTCATTAATCTTGAATAACAACTCAGTGAAATGGTGTATGTGTAAATAAAAGCCAACAATTCACGTAACACAAATCTTGATCGTGTAGAACAAAAGAAAAAAGATAATTAGCTACATAATTGCTTTAGTGGCCTTTTATATAGAAATAGTAATTTAATCCAAAATAATAAATATTATTTAAAATTTGCCAATCCTTTGTCTTTATAGCAAGGTTTAATTAATTCTCCATATGTAATATTTTCTAATTTTCATTTCACTTTGTATAAATTTGGCAAAAATAGTTTGAGGCTTTTGTTTTGCCCAATTTCTTAAACATAGTATAACTGAATCCATTGTAAATTAATATGGATCAAAGATAAAGTAAACTAATACAACTATTCCAGGTACATACATAACTTTAATCATCTGGCTGCATTGGCTGGGCCATCTTATTCAATGGAATGAAGACTAATTAGCTGATTAATTTTAAAAAGTTCAAGTGAGGAATCAAAAAACAAGGTTATCTATATTGTGGAGTTATTTTCAATCACTAGATGACTTCAATGATTCTGTAAGATTTTGGGTAGCAGTTTGATACATGGATAGCCATCCTCTAGAGTCAATACTATCAATTTTTTTCTCCCAAATGCTGACAAATGCTATGCTACCAATCTCTTAATGTAGGGCCAACATCCTTTTTTTTCAAACATGGATCTGCTGACTGAAGTAACTTATTGCCTTTCTTTCATTATCCACACCCAAAATGAGCCATCTGTAGTTGACTTCCAGCTTTGCTTTCTTTAAATAGGAATGAAGACTGAAAACCACTAGCAATCTAATGCAGAGTATTTTTAGAGTTTAATGATTTTTCCACCCACACCTAATTCAATAGCATTTAAAAAGCAACTCACCTTCATTAATTTTTTCCAAAGTCTGTTTCAAAGAAATAGTTTTCTTTTTTATGCATTCACTTTTCAGGTCACATAACGTTTCTTTAAATTATGTAATTGAAAAATTAGTACAATTGACATGAACCCTTGGGAGAAAAAAAGCACAATTAACACTAAGGATAGTGAATACTGAAGGTCTTTGGGGCCATGCACAGTATTGAACATTCTTCCTAGGTTTGGGAAATTTCCTACATTATGAGTTATGCTTCTCTGAAATTTTCATGGTCAACCTCCATTGCAGTTGAGATGCAGGCAAATTAGGAGGGAGGCAAATGACAAAATGATGATATTCTCTGTCATTCTGTCTAGTAGGCACCAAAACAACTATAAATCAAATAGAAAGAAAAAAGTTTCCCAGCGTTCTAGTCTGAAAGAGTGATACATTGTCATGATTTTTTTTTTACATTTGGATAATAAAAGGTATAAGATAAATATTCAGAATAGAAATATAGTAATTATTGCATTTAAAGTTATACACTTATAATTAATAAATATTACTTTTCAGATTTTCTAAAAGGTAAAGTCAATAGCAAGGGAAAAGAGTCTTCACATGTCATTTTAAGGGCATGCTGAAATTTGCTAACTGTGGTTGGTATGATATTTCCTCCTTTGCTACACAAGAAACCAAATGGAATTTCTTTTACATTTCTTTTCTTTCTTTCTTTCTTTGGTCTGGGAGGTAGTTTATGTTACTAGAATAAAAAAAATTGTAAAGCAACATAGTGACATAGGGCCATAAAACAGAAGAGTGAAATAGTAATGTAAACCATGGACTATAGTTAATGACACAATTATAAAAGTGTTCTTTCATAAATTGTAACAAATGTACCACACTAATGAAGGTTGTTAATAATATGGTGGTATACAGGAACTCTGCATTTTCTGCATGATTTTTTCTATAAACCTACAAATTATCTAATAAAAAAATAATTTTTTAAAACAAATTTAAAAACTATTTAAGATTATTCAAATTAAGACTTCATGTCAAGTAAAACTATATATTTTTTATTTCTATTAAAAATGTAGTGAACGAACTAATAATTAATTACTTGTACTTCATTTAATTTTGTGATTTTTTGATGAAAATTAAAATTGTGGGAGGAGTGGTTAAAATGGTGTCAGTTTAAATGTGCACTCACCATCTCTCTCACAAAAAATGGCTGAGTGAGGGCAAGATCCTGCTGGAGCGAGCTTTTTTGGGAACCCACAGAGCAGGAGGCTTTAGGGGCATCAATCTGGAGAAAGCTGGACAAAGAGATAAATTGCTCAAGGTAAAACCCTGAGTTTCTTCCCCTGGAGGCTGGAAACTAAGGGATAGCTAAGCTCCACTCTCAAGGCAAAGCTGCTGTGGGCCCGGAGCCAGGACTCCCGCCAGCCACCAGCGGGAGGGAGCATTCTCCAAGGGTGGGAGGGTACTGGTGAAGGGTGGAGTGGGATTTCCTTTCTGTGGGTTTGGTTGCCAGGACCCCCTTTGAGCTTTGAGGAACATACCAGATGGCTCAAGGTGGCACCAGGAAAAGGGGAGAGGCAAATCTGCTGAGGCAGCCTGATTTACCTAACCACCCTGGGAGAGAGAAACTTGGTGTGGAAGAGGGTGGAGTCAGGCAACTGCCTAGTCCTGTGCTGAAAACTATCGAAATGTCAACTCCCCTAAGGGAGGCAGGCAGTACAAAGCACTTAGTAAGCTTCCAAGAGCCTATTTAGGGTCTCCTGGGAGGAAGGGTGGTCTGGAAGAGGGCTGAGAGTCATTTTTCTGCAGTGAATTCAGTCATCAGCATCCCATTTGAATTTCAAAAGGGAACTCAACCTGATTGGGAGAGGGGAGGGGGATCTGCTCAAGTAGGCACAGGCTGTTGCATCCTGCTGCACTGGGAGAGAAAGCAATAAGAATAGAAAGGGGGCAGGGACAGAGAGGGTCCTAATCAGCAGGAAGCTATCCAACTGCAAAGAGTCAAACCTACCCAGGGGAAAGTGACTGGATATCTTTCTGAAGAACTAAGTGACCCAAAGAGAAAGTTTAGCTCAATGGAGGAGTTTCCGCCTTGAATATATGAGGTCCCTAGTTCAATTCTGGCTCTTCTGAGAGTAGTGATCGACTGGATGTCAAACATCCAGCTGATACTTTAGGACAAGGAAAATATAGACATTATTTTTGTATCAGCTTCTCTTGAGTCCCTTATTTTTCCTAAAAAACGATTACTTTAAAAAAAAATTTTTAACTTAGTTTACTTGCTAAAACCCACTTTTAAACCTGCAGAGAGAAGGCTGCAGGGTAATTGATTGATGACACTGGCAGCTTGAGAAGCTCCACAGGAGCCTAAGAGGGAACGCTCTTCTTCCTTAGGTTTTCTTTGACTGTTTGCTTGTGTGTTTGCTTTTTGTTGTTGCTGTTTGTTTTCTTGTTTTTCTTTCCTCTTTCTGCCCCCCCCCTTTTAATTAGGTGCTCATGGCTTGTTTCTTCTTTGCTGTACTTCCTCTTCTTTGATATCCTCTTTTCTGTGTATACCAATTTTGTCTACCAAGGCTATCTCTTTTCCTTCCTTCATCTTTCTACCTTCTGCTTTCTGTTGTTGTTCTTACATTCTACCTCTCTTTGTTTAGTCCACAATTTTTCTACTTTTTATTTCTATCTCATCTATTCTGTTTTCTTTATTAATTTTTTTTCTTTTTGTCCTTTTTTTTCTCTTTCCCTCTCTCCTCATTATTCTGGCTTTTTAATTCATTCTATATATTTTTCTAAATTTGGTTACCCATTTCATTGTAGGTACTCCACTTTTTTATTCCTATTACTCTACACTGCTTACATGAATTAAATATTCATTTTCCTAGGTCTTATACAGTCCCTCTTCTAACTTTTACTATTATTATTACTATTATCCTTTTTCTTTTCTTACCTCTTTCACTTTCTCTGGCCCTAATCTTTTTCCTTCAAGGGAACATAGAAAACAGCAAGGAAGTAGAAAAAGAAGAACAAAGTATCAAAGAGAAAACTTAACACACACACAAAAACAGGAGCTAAATAAAACCCTAGAGTAGAGAGAGAAGTGAATCAACTGAATAAACCCATCAAAATATAAAGATGACCAGACAACAACAAAAAAATGCAAACCATACTAAGAAATGCGAAGACACGGCCCAGTACAATGAACAAACTAAAAACCAGAAAGAGAGGCAGAACATTGAAAAACTAATTAAAGCATTCCAAACAAATATCATGGAACAACTTAATGAAGTGAAGGAAGAGATTAAGGATATTAAGAAGAAACTGGGAGAACATACTGAAGAAATTGTAAGCATACATAAAAAGGTAACGAATATGATGGTGATGAATGGCACAATCCAAGAAATCCAAAAGACGATGGAAACACTTAACAGCAGATTTGAACAGGCAGGGGAAAGAATTAGCTATGTGGAAAACAGTACATCTGAAATCAAACAGATGGTAGAACAGATAGATAAAAAGATAGAAAAAATCCAGCAGGGACGTAGGGATTTGAATGACAACACAAAATGCACAAACATATGCATTATAAGCATCCCAGAGGGAGAAGAGAAGGGAAAGGGGACTGAAGGAGTGTTGGAGGAAATAATGGCTGACAACTTCCCAACCCTATTGAGGGAGATGGACGTACATGTCCAGGAAATGCAGCACAGTCCAAACAGTATAAATCCCAATGGGCCTGCTCCAAGACATACACTTGTCAAACTGTCCAATTCTCAAGACAAAGGGAAAATACTAAAGGCAGCGAGAGAAAAGAGAACCATCACATATAAGGAAAGCTCAATAAGATTAAGTGCTGATTTCTCATCTGAAACCAAGAAGGCAAGGAGGCAGTGGCATGACATAGTTAAGGTACTAAAAGAAAAAACTTCCAGCCAAAAATTCTCTATCCAGCAAAACTGGCATTCAAAAATGATGGAGAGTTCAAAATAAACCAATAAACAGAAATTAAGACAGTATGCCAATAAGAAACCTATCCTCCAAGAAATACTAAAGGGACTTCTGCAGGTTGAAAGGATAAAACAGTAGAGAAAGAGAATTGGAGGAGAGTGTAAGAACAACTAAAAAGACAAAAAGAAAATAAAAACAACATATGACATACATAAACCCCCAAAAATATGGCTAATGTAAGTAATTCCTTGAAAGGAATAACTGAATGTTAATGGACTAAAAGGAATAACTGAATGTTACTGGACTAAACTCAGCAGTCAAGAGGCACAGATTGGCAGAATGGATATGGAAATATGACCCATCTATATGTTGTCTACAGGAAACCCACCTTAGACCCAGGGATTCAAGGAGGCTGAAAGTGAATGGCTGGAAAGCAATCTTAACAAGCAAACAATAACCAAAAAAAGGAAG
>JAQZBX010057867.1:7447-17963 GCA_029593785.1 Cabassous unicinctus
AAAAAAAAAAAAAAAAAATTTATATGTATCCATTACATTTAATGGAGAAATGTATATATTTATTCATCTGTGCTTACTTTTTAGTCTTTAATTGTTTATATTTTCAATTATTAAATGTACAAATAAAGTTAAATAAAAACATATACATATATATATATATATATGCTAAGTTTCTCTATGGGTCTACGTTTTTGCTCATCACTTCGAAGGTATCTAGATAGATTTCAGTAAGTTATTTTTATTCTGAGGACTATACTGGGCCAAGTAGGTTCAATAAGGCTTAAATAGCTCACAAATTAACAGAAAACCTTTATGCCTGGAGGTTACTGAAGGCCATAGTTACTGGTGAATAATAGCCAAGAGCCTGAATAGAAGGAACAAACATAGACGGCCAAAGGAAACAAAAGGGATTGGACGCTGGATTAAATGCAATTTTATATACTTTAATTTATTTAATCCTTGTATCAACCCTAAACGGGGTATGACTCTCCTCGTTTTACCTAAGAGAAAACCTGAGTGTCACAAAGCTGATCATAGGCCAACCCGGGATTCGAACCAAGGCTCAACTCAGGCCCTCGCTTTTTCCGCTACTCTGCGGCAGCAGTGCCGGCTTCCCCTACACCTTTGCAGGCAGTGCTGCAAACCAGGGCTCCGCCGCCCAGGCCTGGACGCACCCCACACTCACCCTCGGCGCTGTCGCGCGTCCGGTGGAAGTCCTCGGAGCGGCCGTCGCGGAAGGCCCGGCAAAGAGAGAGGCAGAGGAAGTCAAGCATCCAGCCGGCACCCACGGCTTCGGCTTCGGCCGCCAGGCCCGCGTCTTCCTCCTCCTCCTTGGAGGGTCCCACCTGCACCTGGCACTCCAGCAGTTCTTGATATTCGAACGGCTCCTGGTCGTCTCTCGCCGTTTCCGCCATCCACCCCTCAGGTTGGTCCGTGTCCTCCCCATCCGCACGCCCCCGCGGGCTGGGAGCCGCCAAGGCGGCTTCCTCCGCCATGTTGAATCGCTGGCGCGGGCTCTACTCCATCGGGCGCCTGGCGGCGATTGGCTAGCGCGAAGGCGGTCGTTTCTGGAGGGCGTCTTCCGCCCGCAGGAAACCGCCAATCACACCACCGGGACCGGAGAGCGGCTCGAGCCTAACTTCTGATTGGAGGAGACCTGCGGGCATCTGACGTTGAGAGTTCCCGCCGGTCTACCTCCGAGGCATTGTTTGTAAACTAGGTGACTGCAGAGTGGGCGGGGAGGGTAGGAGGTGAGAGGCTGCTTTATCCTCTTTTTAAAAAGCAACACTGGTCCTCACAAGGAGGCCTCGGGACGCGAACCCGGGCCTCCCATATGGTAAAACCACGCGTTTAGTTAAAAGAAGAAACGCGATTTACCTATAGGGTGCTTTAAAAAGTAATTAGAACACGTCACCACTATTCATGTGTAACATTTGACACCCTACTGTTCGTCTAACTGTTACTATACGATCAAGAGACCAAAAACTGTTCCAAGGGACTGCCATTGGGGGCTTCCCAAACCTTTAACGACCATCAGAATCAGCTCCGGGGCTTGTTAAACTGGTTGCTGCTCTCCACCCCCAGATCTTCTGTCCTGTAGGTCTGGACTGGGGCCTTTAAATTCGCGTGTCTAGTAAATTCCCAGGTGTTGCTGAGCCTGCTTAACTGGGGACCACACTTGGAGAATCACTGCTCTAGAGCAGGGGTTCTTAGCAAGGGGGCTGTGAGCTTGAATTGAAATTCAAAAACACGTTCCTGTGGGGAAGTGTTGGTGCGGGTGTGATACATTAATTAAATCATACACAGTAAGTATAGTGTGGACTTAGTAAGGGGTCGGTGGTTTTCACCTGACTGGCAAAGGGGTCCATGGAACAAAACCATTATGGAAATGTATTTCAATTAGATCTGAGATAGACTGTAGAATGCAGCTTGTACAAAAATAAGTGAATGTTTATTTTGAATTTTTAAACTCACCCTGGATCACAAGAAGAGATGGGGGAAGAGGGAGCACCGGCTATATTGTTTCTCCGTGTGGGTGATAGTTGCATCATTGTGTTTACTTTATGAAGATTGATTGAATAGTACCTATGATTTAGGAATTTTCGGTATGTATATCATACTTTAATAGTTTACTTTAAAAACTTTCTTATAACATCCGACATTATCAAAGTCTTTGTATTTTAATTTCATAATGTCTTTAAGGCAGTACAGCTTTGCCGTTGAATAGTTGAGACACCATAGTATATTGTCATTAAGACTGCCTAGGTTGGATTGTCCCCTGCCAAATACCCACTAGCTTTGTGATGTTTTCTCTTCTGTATACTGAGAATATATTTATAGCTTCCTCCTAGGCAGGTTGCGAAGGTAAAAGGGCTTTACACTTATCAAGGGCATAGAATGAAGCCAGGTGCATAGTAAGTCCTCAATTAGCATTAGCTGAAAAATTACAACATTTTTGCTTCCAAGAAAAGGGGTGGATCAGTCAAAAGGGATCTTTCCTTCAGGCTGTAATAGTCACTGGGAAATAAATCCTGTTTGCAAACAATACAGAGCAATAGGAACAGGGGCTAAGATACTAAGGGCTAAAGCACTAATTGTCACTCTCAAAGTTTCAGGCTCTCAAAGGAGGCATACTTCCTTTCCGCCCTCTCTGCTCCTTCCAGCAGGTTGTCAGATTATTCTTAGGTATATCAACGAATATAATCAAAGCCACAAAGTAACCTAGCACATTTTCCAGTGGCATCAATTTACTAAAAGACTTAAGGAAGTAAACATTTATTTTTAATATTTAAAACAATGACGTATAATGCAGTGGAGTGGGAAAAATGTATATTTTTATTAGGATTAAATCATAATCTTCAATGAAATTTCAGTTTGAGGACTTTTTTAGCTACACAATGCATGCTCCATCCTCTTCACTTACTGATATTTCTGTGAAGAAAAGATACGTTCTGGTCTAATAGTGTGGGTTAGGTGTGTGCTGAAGTTATTTTAAAACTCTCTCCCCGTAGAGTCTTAATGGGTTGTGGGTCAGAAAACAGGCCTGGAGGAGGAGGCCTCTCATGAAATTAAAATTTAATTACAAATTTTATAAAAATCTGACCATTAGAATGATGGTAGATATATTCTTCTGAAATAATACTTTGACATAACTATGATCAGAAAACTCAACTGTGATAAGTGTAAAGCCGCTACAATAAAACTTGTAATACATAAAGTTCCAATTATCACTTTAGGCATATTTTAATTTAAAGGTTTGGTAGATTAATCAAACACATGGCATTTCAATAAAATTTGTGTATACTTAGTAAACAGTATATGACAGGAACATTTTTGACAGACGTTTATAATCTACAGCTTCCCCCCATGACTGCTTTAAAGGAGGTGGATCCTGGTAGGTGGGTGTGGGGGGATGAGTCCAGAGAGAGTATCTTGTGTGTGATGATTTCAGTCAACCCTTGGGTAAAATTAGGAAACTATATTTCTTGAAAACTTGAGATTGTGGACTGAGATCCATAACTGCTAGAGTTGTCTTTAAAGGGCTGTTATCAGGGGACATAATGATCCTGAAACCGAGTATTGGAAATTAACAAATAATGATAGTCACTGAATTATTATATAGAGGTTTTCATACTTTTAGTGATAAGGGAAGTGCTGGGACCCTAACCCCCCTTGGCAGAAACCCACAGCTTTAGGAAAATAAACTCCCCTCAGTTCCTTTCTCCCCTCCTCCCCCACCTCCCCCTTTTTCTCCATGGAATCCAGGTCAGGAAGACAGTACTCCTGCCTGCCCCTTTGAATTGAAATTTACAACTCTAAATAGATAATGACTCTTTTCCTCCCTAATGGCCTTCTGCTTTTAGGAAGATAAGCCAACCTGCTCCTCCGCTTTTGTAACCCTGCCTGCCGGCCTGCTCAGGAATTTGCCCGCTTAGTGTTCCTATATAAACTTAAGAAAATCGGAAAACAGGGCTCAGAATTTGGAGACTGAATTCTCCTCTGGGCCCATGCATAATAAAACTTTGTTCATCTGTACCCCCAAGAGTGCCACTTGGGTTTCTTTCCACCAGCCGCAACATTAGTAAAATGTAGAATGACTCACTCATTATAAACATTACCTTGATGCATGTTAATTTTAAAGTAGCTACAGACAAATATCTGAAACTTATTCCTTTGATGCTATACTGTTTTATTTTTTAATTTTTATTAGAGAAGTTGTGAGTTTACAAAACTATCATGCATAACATACAGAATTCCCATACTTCATCCCACCACCAACACCTTGCATTGTTGTGGAATATTACAAGTGATGAACAGACATCATCAAAATATTACTAACTATATCCCATAGTTTACATTTGGTGTATTTTCTCTAAAAACCACCCTATTATTAACACCATGTGTTAGTATTGTATACTTGTTATAGTTCATGTGAGAACGTTCACATATTTGTACTGTTAACCACGATCCATCATCCACTACAGGTTTCACTGTGTTATACAATCCTGTGTCTTGTACAATCACTCCAAAGTGAGTCTAACACTATGTTTTATTTTTATAACTGTGTAATCTTTAGTAACTTTGCCTGAGCTGGAGTTCTATGTTTTATTTTAATAATGTATAATCTTTAACTCATAGCTAGCCACTCCCTGTTTGTATTTCCTTACCTTACCAGACATGGATCTTGTCAATCCTTAACAGCCCTGTGATGGCCCACTTTGTTTAGCTTATTTATGTTAATTAGGTGATTTACAACTTTATGTATTAGCCTAGCCAAACTGTTTAGCATTATCTTATTGGATTCAACTATTTACACCTAGCTGGACTTTATCAGTTCCTAATGGATGCTTATTAAGCAATTTACCACCCACTTTGTAACCTGTAACTGGATGCTTACCCCAGCCAGCCTTTCTGGAGCCTGGGCTCACACATTTCCAATTACACATATCAATCAATATCCTCTAAGCATCCCAACATCACTATTTCTACCTTCCTTTGTTTGAATTTCATAAAAACCCAAAGTTTCTCCAAACCGAGAAGAATAGATTTGAGATTTTTGTCTCCTATTCTCCTGTCTTGCACAATGCAATAGAGACTCCTTTTCTCTTTGAAATCCTGATGTCTTGAGATTGGTCTGTGAGTACAATTACCCAGGTGTCTTGTCCAGCAACAATCCTAAGGGCACAACATGAAACCAAAGACTGAAGTTTGGGGGAGCCAGATTTGACTTTATATCACACATGCTTTCTAACTATTAAGGCTTTTCCACAGTGAGGTCCTGCCAGATACTGATTTCTCACCACTAGAAACATTAGGCTGGATAAACACTGGATAGAGATACTGTGGAAAGAGTCCCATCAAGCCTAGATGACATTGGCCATGATGTTCCAATTCCCAAGACTTTTGTGTTGCTTTGGACTATTTTCTAGGGAACACTTTGGAATCCATAAGTTTCTTAAATTCTTATTTCTACCATGTTAGCTATGTTTTCACCTATATTTCAGTTAGCATTGTCTCAATGCTTATATAAACTAATTGTGTCATTATGAATAATATACCTTGCTACATTTTTACATTTTAAATGCCTCATCAAAACCCAAACTACCTACGTACTTTTGAAACATCCTTTTTTATTGAGTACCTATTATGTGAAGTACGCTGTATGAGAATGGCACATGATAAACATAAAGTGCTATCCTTCTCCTTAAAGAATTATGTCTAGTTGAGGAGACAAAACACACACATACACACGCACATACACTGTACATAAACATCAGACTAATGAATAATAACAGTAACTCTCATAGGAGTTTGGTAGAATGAGAAAGTCTAAACCAGAGAGATTCCATTAAGAAGGTAAAATTTGGTAGAGATGCTTAGTGTCCTCATAGGTGAGGGGGAGAGGAGAGACACCTGGGCGTAAACTGATTTTAAAAATTTTTTATTAAGTAAGTCTTAGGCAGCCTAAAACTCTAGTTTTGCTGTCCTCACAAATGGTTCTCAACCTTAGCAGTGTGTAAGAGTTTCTCAACTGGCTGGGGTAGACTTGGTATTCACTAGGAATTTCTAGGGCAAAGGCCTGAACATTTGTGTTTTTCAAAATTCCCCCAGGTGGTCCCAATACTAAACCAAGGTTAATAACTACCAAACTACACAAATAAGACGAACAAGATTCCCGCTCCACTTTGAGACAAGCACAATACATAATAGTGATAAAAGAGCAGGTGTCTACTTATGAAGATGTCTTCCCTTTTCAGAGTAAATAAATTAATGCTGAGAAGTAAAGGAATGTTTTAAATTAAAATGAAGCAGGTTTTAGAAAGAAAAATTATCTTATGCAATTCTAATCCTGTGGAACTTTAAAAATATTTAAAAGAAGATCTTTGTTGTCCCTTGAGATTTTTAAGTTATTTTAAGCTTTACAGGGTTAGGATGTGACATAATTCTGATAGAATTCAGGTATGCTAACCAGCTCTGTGAGGAAGATGGAATCTAGGATTGACTCTCCATGACCATTTTATTTTTGCTCACCTTCTCCAGGAGGCACCAGAAACTGAACCTGGGATCTCCCACATGGGAGGCAAGTGCCCAACGGCCTAAGCCACATCTGCTCCCCGCAGGCTGCGGCGTCTGCTGGCTTGTGACATCTGCTCGTTGTGGCCAGTGTGGCATCTAAATCGTTTCAGTGGGTGCGGCATCTAGCTTGTTGTGGTGGCTGCTTGTCTTCTTTAGGAGGCACCAGGACCCGAACCCAGGATCTCCTGTGTGGTAGGTGGGTGGGTAACTGTTTGATCCACATCTGCTTCAGCCAATATTTTAATTAAAATGCATCTGGCAAGAGTGAAAGTGATCACTCTCTTTCCCTTCTCTCACCATGGTGGTGTGTGCTTTGACTCCCAGCATCGCTTTGTCTTCTCACAAGACTTTCAGGATCAAGCAGTTCCTAGCCAAGAAACAAAACCAGAATCATCCCATTCCCCAGTGGACTTGAATGAAAACGTAATAAAATCACGTACAACCCCAGGGTCTATAAGGAATCACACATGTGATGATGAAAATTTAGGCTGTATCAAGGTCACTAGTATCTTATCAAGTTGAAAAAGTCACTCTTACTGAACAGTTGAATTTATTTTATTGGGAAAACAACTAACTTTTTTCCTTTATTCTTCTGCTTCTGCATTAGTAGTTTGGTTCAGTAATAAATTTGTGAGATCTTTTTGTTTGAAAAAAAGTGAAAACGATAACATTATGTGGGAGTAAAGGAGGCACAAGAAGCTGGGAGCCCAGGGAAAGAATCCATGTTTTACCTTTTTATATCTGGAAATAAACCAACCCTAGGACTACAACAATATATCCTGGTGATGTTTCTTTACTCTTGAATAGAAAATGAAGAGAAATATCTCTTGATCACAATAGCACTAAGAAAGAAATACTTTGGACAACCCCTAGTCATTGTACTTATTAGAGCAGTGCATAGAACACTTGTAAATTAAAATTTTCCAGTAATCACATTTTTTTAAAAAGTAAAAATAAATACATGAAATTAATTTCAATAACATAGCTCACTTAATCTAATAGCTTCAAAATATTATCATTTCAAAACCTCTAATCAATATCAAAAAGTATTGAGATGTTTTACTTTTTCTGTCTTTTTTGTGTATTTCTTTGAATTCCCATGTGTATATTACACAAAACACATCTCAGTTTGGACTAGCTGTATTTGAAGTGCTCAAATAGCCAGATATGGCTCATGGCTACTGTATTGGACATGCAGGTAGGATTTCAGTCTCTGAAGTCAGAGAGCTCTGGGTTTGAATTCTTCTAACAAATTCTAAGTCCATACTCTTGAGCAAATGATTAAAGATGACTAAAGACATTTAACTCCTATTTTCTCATTTGTAAGTAAGAATAATAATACCCTACCCTTAAAGAGTTGCTGGATGGATTAAGGACTCAATAAATGGATGTGGTGGTCAATAAGTGTTATTATCACTGTGCCAAGTGGAAACTGGATTTGTCAGAAGGTTTAATCTACCTCTTTCACCTGAGGAGCTTTGTGTCATGTTGGGCAAGATTCTTTGGCTCTCCATTTCTCTTTCTTTATCTGTCATATAGGAAATAATGGTAGCAAACTCACAGAATTGGTAACAGTGTTAAATGGGATAATGTATGTAGAAGTTCTCTATAAACCCTCAATAATCATTTCCCAAAGTAGAATTGGAGACCTTAATAGATTGTATGATTTGTAATTTAAAAACAAGGGCCTATTATGCTAGCCCCTTGATATTGATGGTTGTAGTTACGAAACTTTTCTCAAGAAACTGAACTTAGCCTAGTATTATATATTGCCTAAGAGTTACCTCCTGAAAGCCTCCTTGTTGCTCAAATGTGTCCTCTCTCTGAGCCAAACTCAGCATATAAATGCACTACCTTCCCCCCAGCATGGGACAAGACTCCTGGGGATGAGCCTCCCTGGCACCAAGGGATTTTTACCAAGCATCATCCAGCTAGGCATTTGGAAAAAGACCTTGACCACAAGAGAGAAGTATTAAATACAAATGAATTTTTATGGCTAAGAGATTTCAAAGTGAGTCGGAAGGTCATTCCAGAGATTATGCTTATACATGTCTCAGCAGGATCTCGTTGACTGCAACAGTAATCAGTGCCTCAAACAGTGAGGCTCCTGAGGGCTCTAGAGACATCTAGACACCATGGACAGGGCAGACAATCTCAGGAATTTGGCACCCCGTTAGTGGGCCTTACTTGGAGTATATGCTCCCCAATGTAATGGAGTTAGAGTCATTTACAATTTCCCTACACAGGGCTCTTCTGCCCCTTTTATTTGAACCTATAATTAGCACTATACTTATTAAATTTGTGTCCCAGAGACTTAAGTCTTTGGTCTGTTTATATGCCGATTGAGCCTGGAATCTCAGCAGAGTTGCAGCCAACACCTACTCTCCAGTTCATTGGACTCTCTCAGGACAACTAACAAAAGGCTGATGATGGACAATGCCCATCACAAAAAACAGAGAATCTACAATGGCAAGCAAGACAGTTCCATCCATCTGCCCCATGGGATCTAAGCCCCCTCTCAATCAGAAACAGAATGGGCATTACAATCCCAAAATCCTCAAGATTGAGAAATAAATAAACATAAGAGGCAAATGCAACTATGGACTTAAGTAGACATTATTATTCTAGTAATGGAAGAACCTGTAACATTGATACAAAGGCAGTGGTTACCGGGGGTTCTGAGGGGAGGGAGAGGGAAGAATAGGTGTAACATGGGGATACTTTGGGGACATTGGAATTGTTCTGCTTGATATTGCAATGACAGATACAGGCCATTATACATTCTGTCAAAACCTATAAATTGTGCAGGGCAAAGTGTAAACTATAATGTAAACTATAGTCCATGGTTAGTAGCAGTGCTTCAATATGTGATCATCAATGGTAACAAATACACCATACTAATAAAAGATATTAATGGGGGAAAGTGTGGGAGGGGAGGGGGTGAGACATATTTTTTAATGTAACATTTATGTAATCTAAAGCTTCTTTAAAAAAAAAACAAAAACAAACAAAAAAAAAAACCAAGAACAATTGGGACCATGGTAGTGGTTCCATGACTGTATTCATCTGTCAATGTTCATAGAATTGCACACCTAAAATGGATGAATTTTTTACTGTGCATACATTATCCTCAATAAACCTTAAAAAAAAACAAAAAAAAAAAAAAACAATTTTGGGGGAGTGGGTATAGCTCAGTGACTGAGCACTTGCTTCCCATGTTCAAGGTCCAGGGTTCAGTTGCCAGTACCTCCTAAAGAAGAAACAATTTGGGAAATTCTCAGTTTTAGAAAAGAAGCAGTTTATCCCCCATGCACTTTTCAGAGCCTTAAATATGCTAATATGAATTATGAATTTCTAAGAGTGAAACATAACCTACATGTCCCATAATTAGCCATTGTGCTCTTTTTTGACAGAACATCTATATAATTATTGTACCAGAAAATACACTTTGAGAAATGCTACTGTAAACTGCTATATAAATATGTGCAGATACCAGGAGACCCAAAATAAATCTCCCTAACATTTCTGCTGTGCTACTCCATATATCCAGGTGTAGCTCAGTTGGTTGAGCGCCTGCTTCCCATGTACAAGGTCCTGGGTTCAATCTCTGTTACCTCCTAAAAAAAAAAGAAAGAAAGAAAACTAAATAATACTCTAAGGTTTGATGTGTCCATCCACACAGAGCAGACCCTTCAGTTTCTGTCTTTGTCCCCTTTCACTATAGGAGGTCAGAACATGTTACCGGGGAAGCGGGTGTGGCTCAGTGGATAGAGCCCCCGTTTACCATATGGGAGGCCCGGGTTCGCGCCCCGAGGCCTCCTTGTGAGGGCACGCCGGCCTGAGCGGTGCGGTGGGCTGATGCAGCAACCTCACGGCAGGAAGCGGCTGTGGCGCAATGGATAGCGCACCCGTTTACCATATGAGAGGCCCCGGGTTCGCT
>JAQZBX010057868.1:0-17862 GCA_029593785.1 Cabassous unicinctus
TTGTTCAATGTGCTCTTCTATGTACTTGTTCAAATATGATTATACACAAGAGGTTGAAAACATGCCTTATAATGTCTTTTACAATGTAGTGTTCTGATTCAGAGCCATGAGTTATTACTGCACAAACATCCACATCCTTGCAAGCACTGTTGGTTACCAGGAATCTAACATTAATGGTAGTTTCCTTCTAATACAGGTATCTGCAAATTAATTGAACTGCATGATAATTATGAATCCTGTCTGAAGGAATACTGAAAATACAGATTGCTGATCATTCTGAATGACCAACTTCCATTCACATATATTATTATATCTGTCAGCTGTTGATGCATTATGAGCCATCCCATAAGTTGATGGTTGACATTGATGCTTTTAGTATTATTTGGCTATCAATGGGGTGGAGTTGTTTGAACTCTGCAGGACCCTCATGAGTGTGTGATCAGCTTTGTGTCAACTATGAAGCCTCTGCAGATCTTGTCTAGGTTCTCTTACATATTGGAGAGTTGACCAGTTCTAGGGAGGTCCCACTGACCTCACCTCAGTCTACTAGCCATTGACCACATGTCCTTTCATCTTCTAGTAGGCCAGCCTGGAAATTGTTCATATGATACATTCAGGGCTCCAAGTACAGCAACAGAAACATGGAAAGGCCTGTTGAGGCACTTTCCTTTCAGCATATAGTCTTGGCCAAAGGAAACAAAATGCTTTAAGTACTGTGCAGTATCAAAGGTGGATTAAGAGTCCCAAAGAGTCTCACTGAAAAGGCATGGATTCTAAGAAATGTGGCATTTTAATTTGCCAAGTTGTAATGATGGAAACCTCTGCCTTGTTGGGGTAAACAATAAGAAATTTTCTGTCTCATCTCAAGAAACTAGAAGTGAAAAATCCAGGTGTCTGCAGAATGTGGTTTCTCCCAGAGTCTGATGAGCAGGGACATGAAGGGTACCCTGGAAAGGCTTCTGGGCAGGAGGACCATCTCATGGATGGGGACTTGGAGGATTGTCATGACTCAAAACATTCGGAATTAATCTTAGTTGTACTCAAACATCTGTTTATGTTCTAATTATGGAATCACCATGAACTAACCATGTCTTGATTTGGGCATTTTAAGACACCATTTCATCAGGATTAGATTCTAATCTAAATTACACCCAGTAGGCCATTTCTGGCCATTTAGCTGTTTCTTGTAAATGAACTCTTATTGAAAGACATCCAAGTTCATTCAGTTGTGGATTGTCGCTGGTTGTTTTCCTGCCACAAATGCAGAGTTGCTTAATTACCACAGAGATCTCTGGCCTGCAAAGCCCAAAATATTTACTAATGGAATGTTTTCAGAAGAAGGTTACTGATCTCTGATTAATATATTTCAAATATTTTATTGTCTAAACTTAGGTTTTCAAATGTTTCAGGACATCCATGTCCAATACTGATACCTGAAATGCTCCACAAATCTCCATTCTCAGAATTAATGCAAATAGAAGGGTTTATCTGTAGATGAGGCATTAAATGGACAAAATTAACATTATCCTAATTATCTAAATAGTAATTTCCATTTAAGCTGGGACCCTGTCTTTTTCTGATCTTCATATGTCCTCTTTGTATAAAAACACTCTGATATAAAAAGTAATTGCTATAATTTAATTTTAAATTAATTAAACTTTTCAATTTTTTTCTTTATTTTATTTTGCAAGTCACATGTTATTTTTTGGTGTTCCAGTGCATACAAAAGTTATCTTTGCACTATGTCTATTAAGAGCACAATAAAAGTATGTATAAGAAACAAAGTACATACCTTAGGTTTAAAAATACTTTATTAGTAAAAAATGCTAAACATCATCTGAGCTTTCAGCAAGTTGTAGTCCTTTTGCTGGTGGAGGGAGTCTTGCCTCGATCTTGATGGCTACTCCCTGGGTGGTAGTTGATGAAGGTGACCTGATTGTGGCAATTTCTTAAGAGAAGAATGTAGGTTGCCACATCCATTGACTATGCCTTTCACAAAAGATTTCTCTGTCACATGTGATGCTGCTTGATAGTATTTTACCCACAAATACTTCTTTCAAAATTGGAGTCAATCATTTCAAGCCCTGCCACTGTTTTTATCAAGGAGCTTTAGATTGCATAAATGTTATATCAAAATTATAAGTGATTCCCACACTTTCCCTCATTAAAAACATCTTTCATTAGTGTAGTTCATTTGCTATAATTGATGAACACTTATTGAAGCATTGCTACTAACCATGGTCTATAGTTTTCATTATGGTTTAGACTTTGCACCACACATTTTTGTGTTTTGATAAAATGTATAATGGCTTGTATCCGTCATTGTAATATCATGAAGAACGATTCCAATTTCTAAACAGTGCTCCATATTACACCATTTTTCCCTCTCCTCTGCTCAGAATCTCTGGTGACCACTGTCTTTATATCAATGTTAAAAGTTCTTCCAATAATAGAGTCATACTAAGTCTACTTTAGTCCATAGTTGCATTTCCTTCTTATGTTTGTTCATTTATTTATCTTAAAGATTTTAGGATGGTGATGCCCACTCTGTTTCTGATTGAAAGGGGCTTAGATTCCATGGGGACAGATGGATGGAACTCTATTGCTTGCAGTAGAAAATCTCTAGTTTTTGGAATGGGCATTGTCCATCATCATCCCTTTGCTAGTTGTTCTGGGTGAGTCCAATGAACTGAAAAGTAGGTGTTGGCTGTAACTCTGCTGATTTCCAGGGCTCACTCAGTTTATGAATAGACCAAAGTTTTAAGTCTCTGGGACAAATATTTAATGAGTATAGTGGTAATTATAGGTTCAAATAAATGGGGCAGAAAAACCATATGTAGGAAAATTATAAGTGAGTCTAACTCTGATATATTGGGGGAGATAGGTAGTGTGTATTCCAAGGTAAAGCTCACTGAAAGGGTGCTGATTTCCTGGATTCTCGGCCTTGCCTAAAGTGCCCAGATGTCTCTAGAATTCCCAGGAGCATGCCCACTTGAGGGACTGTTTACTGTGGCAGTCAGTGAGATCCTCCTGAGACATGCATAAGCATAACCTCTGGAGTGACCTCCCAACTCACTTTTAAAGCTCTTAGCCATAAAAACTCATTTAAATTTAATATCCCCCCCATTTTTTCTACGTCTTTCTTCAAATGCATTGTTAGTTTGTGCTTGGTATTAATCCCTCTGTGTCAGGGAGTCACATCGCCAGGAGTGATGGCCTATGTTGGGGGAAGGCAGTGAATTTATATGCTGAACATGGCTTAGAGGGAGGACACATTTGAGTAACAAGGAGGTTTTCAGGATGTAACTCTTAGGCAACATGTATTATTGCCTAAGTGTTACCAAGTTTTGATTTCACAAAAACAAGATTCATAAGCACAAGCATCAGTATCAAGGCCCTGGAGTATTATTGCCCTCCTTTGCTAGACACTGCCTATGTACTCCAGAGATTCTCACCACCCTATTAGAGAATGTAGCAGCACTCCTCAGGATAGGAATTCATTATTCTGTGGATCTCCACCCACCAAGACAACACCCCAGAGCCACATGAGCACACTCACGTTCCATAGTCATACTCCAGGCATACACATCCCCCACAAATGACACCATGGACAAGTGATCCTCCTCTATCACTGCTGCAACCACTCTGCAATTCAAACCTCACCCGAAACAAAGCCAACAAAAATTAACAATAAGAAAATTTTAAAAATAAAATGATAATAAAAAAACAATTTCATAGTCTCTTCCATCAAATTAAAATTTCTTATTATATATATATAAACAATTGCTTCTGTATGTTCTCCCAGTGTCTTTTTTTCCACTTTATTTTCCAAGAAGCTTTAAGTTGCAGAAAAGTCACTAGAAAATACAGGGTGTTCACATACACCCCAATCCCTCACCCTCCACACCCTCCCCTCCCAATAGCATAGTATATGAGTGTGGTAAATTTTTACAATTGATGAACAATTATTGAATATTGTTACTAACCATGGTTAGTGGTTTATATTATGGTTTACCTTTTGAACTGTATACTTTTATAGGTTTTGACTGTGTAATGGCCTGTATCCGTCATTGCAAGATCATGGAGAGCAACTCCAGTGCCCTAAAGATTTCCATGTTCCACCCATTCCTTGCTCTCTCTCCCCTCAAAACCTATGGTAAACACTAAGTTTCAGTTTTTGAAGATCAGGGTACATAATCACATGCAATAATATTGAGGGCTTGAAATACTGGCTTGCTTTCTTTTATTAGGCGCTGCCTATTTACTTCAGAGGTTCTTGCTCCTCTATTTGAGAATGTAGCAGGACTACCCAGAGAAGGAGTTTAAAATTTCTGGTTTATTGTGTGGGTCTCCACCCACTGAGATAACACCATATGCCAAGATGAACACAATCATTCTCCATCGAAACATACCCCAGGTGTACCCTTTCCCAACTCTCCCACCACCACCAATGCCCTGCACTAATGACCCTCCCCTGACATGTTTGCCTAAAAAACATCCCCACCATTGTATTTTCTGCCAGAGACCTACAAATCTCCAGAGTTCACCAATTCCTTTCTCCAGTCCTCCACTCAATTACATGAATAGTCCATCAAACCCCCCATCTTGTTCACACTCACATTCCAGCACCATTGCCCCCTTAATCTCCCTGCACCACCATCAATAAACTCCACTGCCAAACCACTCCTTTCTAACTTATCATGGCTTTTGCCCATATTGAGCATCAGTACACCCCATCCCACTCCCTTTCTGTCACCTGATAACCTATCATCCCACTCTACCTCTTTGAATCTGCTCAATCGGCTTAGGTCATATCAGTGAGGTCATCCAATATTTGTGCTTTAGTGACAGGCTTACTTCACTCAACAAACTTTTTCAAGATTCATCTATGTTGTCGCATGTGCCAATACTTCATTCCTTCTTACAGTTGATTAATATTCTATTGTTAGTATATACCATATTTTGCTTATCCATTCATCTGTTGATGGACTTTTGTGTTGCTTCCAACTTTTGGCAATAATGAATAATGTCACTATGAATATTGGTATGCATATATCTGTTTGTGTCCCTGCTTTCAAGTCTTGTGGGTTTATACCCAGCAGTGGGATTGCTGGATCGTATGCTAGTTCTATAGTTAGCTTCCTAATGAACTGCCAAACTGTCCTCCACAATGGCTGCACCATTCTACATTCCCACCAGCAGTGGGATGAGGCTTCCCATTTCTCCACTTCTTATCCAACATTTGTAGTTCTCTGTTTTTATTTTTATTTTTTATTTTATTTTTTTAGCAGGCAACCTAATAGGTGTAGGATGATATCTGATTAGAGTTTTTTTTTCTTTTTTACTTTTTTCTTTCGTTCTTTTTTTAAAAGGGAGAGCACGAATACAGTTCCCCACAACCACAAATTATGCAGTCGAGTTTCCCACATTTGGGGAAATCGCAGGGGTCAGCACATCTGGAGTGCAATGGATAAGTCTCGCCCTGGGGAAACTACTTTTGGGATCATGGTATCTCCCCTGCCAGGTAAGTATCTCATTAGAGTTTTGATTTTCATTTCCTTTATAGCTAGTGATGTTGAGCATCTTTTCAAGTGCTTTTTAGCCATTTGTATTTCCTATTTAGAAGAGTGTCTATTCAAATCTCTTGCCCATTTTTAAAAAAAATGTGTTATTTTTCTTTTTATTTTTGAGATGTAGGATTTCTTCACAAATCCTCCCCAAATAGTGTTCAGTGTCTGGTGGATGCAGCTCCAAAAGAAATCAAATAAGAGGGTAAACACCCTAATTGGATAAGTCACCTTCCATTGTTAATTCACAGTTTTCATATTTTAACATATCCTCTCCAACATGAGCATTTGTTATTTATTTGTTAAATTGATTATTGGGAAATTAAGGTTCCTGGATAATTTTATTTTACTTCCATTGATTTTTAGTGACATTGAGAATATTTTCATATTTACAAGTTATTTTTGTTTTTTATATCTGAATCATTGGTTGACATCCTTTGATTATTTCATTTCTTGACATGTCTTATTATTTACAACAACATTTTACACTTACTTTGTTACATTTTATAAAATAAAATATTTTCTAAATATTTTCCTAAAGTTTTCATTTGTGGACTATTTCTTTTAAAATGTTTTTACATGTAAGTTTCATAGGCTTAAGCCCAACATTTATGAACACAGTTTTATCCCTTTGTATTTTTTCATCTCAATTCATGCTCAGAGAGTTCACCTATACTTTCCTCTAGAAGTCTTATGTTATTTTTGATCTGTACTCCAACTTCAATTTATGTGATAATTGGTATTAAGATATTAATTTAATTTTATTTCCCTCCAAGAAATGACCAATTGTGCAAACACCATTTATTTTGAAATCCATCCTATTCTCATTGATTTTTATGCCACTTTTGTAATTGCTTTTATTTTACAGGATTTAGTTTTTATTATTATGCTGCATTGATATATTTATTTAGATGTAAGACAGTTTCTTAATGTTTCAAACAGCATGGCTTTACAGCACATTTTAATAATTAGTGGGAAAATATTTTTATATTTTTATTACTTTTTAAAATATATCATTCCAAGGTCTAGGATGACTTTAAATTGTATAATGTCTGGTCGCTTTTAGTCAAAAAAAATTATCATCCCTAAATATTCTTTGTGGAAAACATGGTTGAGTTGCCCATACCTGGATTTTTTGTTAACAACTGAGCACTGATTTTGGAGGGAGTGGATATCTACTTAGCTTAATTATCAATCTCACAACCATGCCAGGACCCCTGGGGTTGCCATATGCATTAGGTCTTATGGCTGATGTAATCAATTACCACAAACGCAGTGGTTAAAACAACACAAACTTGTTACCTTTTAGTCCTGGGAGTCAAAATTTCAAAATGACACTCATCTTGACAAAAGTCATGGTGTTCTACAGGGCTGTACCCATTTCTGGATGCTCCAAGTAAGGATTTGTATTTTTACTGCTTTTTCCAGCTTGTAGAGGCTGCCTACATTCTTTGTCTCATGTCCTTTTTCCATCTTCAAACCAGCAATGACCATTGAGTCTTGTCACCTAGCATCACCCTGACACTTTTCTGCTTCCTCTTTTACATTTTGTCCCAGCCTAATAATCCTGGATAATCTCCCTCTCTAAGGGTCAGCTGATTATGTAAATTCCATCTGCTAATTTAGTTCCTCTATGTCATGTAAGATAACATATTCAGAGTTTCCAGGGATTATTAGATAGGCATCACTGGAAGGATATTATTCTATTTACAATAATATATGACTCACATTTGACCAAAGAGATGTAACCTACAGTCTGTTATATGAGTTATTAGGAAAATATATATATTATTCATTTTATAAACAGAAAAATGACAAAATTGCAAATATAATGTTCAGCAAATAAGCCATACATATAAGAATACTCATTATATGAATCCATTTATATAAAGTTCAGAAACACAAATAAAGCCTCTGGAGTTAATATTCTGAATTTTGGTTTGCGTATGTTTGGAAGGGATGAGAGTAATTGGGCACAGAGATCCATACTGGCTGGCCATGTCCTGTTTTTGGCCTGGGTTTTGGTTACATGAATTTTTTTTTTTTTAGAAAATTCATTTAGCTTATGGTCTGGCACTTTTTCCAAACAGATGTTATACTTTTAAAAAAGGAATTTTGAAAAAGGACCATCCAGCACTTCTCTTTGTACTACATGCCTAAATCTGATCCCAGTATTTCTTATTAGAATGTGGATTAAGTGTCTGGAGGTGCAGCAGCTAGTCTGTGACCATAATGATGAAAAACACATGTTGAGTAAACTAAAAGAAGATGGAATTCTTAATAACACCATTGAGTTTTCATAACAGCCTTATACTCCCTAATCCTAGACTTGTAAGGTATAGATAAATAACCCCCCAAAATTTTTTAGAATCTCTTTTTATTCACATATCTGTTATTTTTTATTGTATGTCAACCTTAACTTGATACTCTAGATACACTGTTTTAATATATTTTAGTTTTTGTTTTTTTTTTTTAATATAAAATGGCCTACTAATTAAAAAGCTGCATGGGTACAAAAATTGTTTGAGTTCCAATTATTTTGTAATAGTCATATCAGTGATATTGCATTTTATCTTTTGATAACTATTGCACATAAAGAAATGCCATGAGAAAGTACTGGACATCCAGAGGAGATCAAATATCCAAAACACTGCCATATTGTAGCCAGAATCTGAACTGAGATATGTTTATAAGCACACATGAGGACTGTTAGGACAGGGAAGTTTCTTCACCTTCAAAGCAACATATAAATGGGAACAATTAATTAAGAATATGAGCTCTGATAAGGGTTTATTTCCACCAAGATCATCATTTCTATACTGATAAAGTCAATGTATGGGATGGATAATGGGGCTGAGTCTTTGTGATTGATGGGCATTAGCCTAAGATTAATAAATTAGTTCAGAAGCTATCGCATTATCACCAGGAAAAAGTTCTTCTCCATCAGCCTATGAATGTCATAGGAGCATTGCACACTCCCCCCAAAGCAACACCATCACAAATAGGGTCCATGAACCTGTAGCATCAGCCTCATCTGGGACCTCAGCAGAAATATAGGCTCCAGGGCCCCATCCATACCTGCTGAGTTGAAATCTGTATTTTACAGGATCAATGGGTGATTTGTTTACACATTAGAACTTAGGAGCCAGTGGTCTAATGGACACATGCATAAATAAGGACAGAATTGATGAGAAGCAAAGGAGGGGAGAAGCTAGAAGAGGTTCTTAGTTCTTAGACATACTTAGACATGACAATCTTTGATAACCATGTAAAGCATCACAGTAATTGAACATGTGTCTGTGGTATTAAAATCGCACATGTAAAGAGGTAGTTTATTCTTTTAAATATCTAAAAAGGCTGCTTATGGGGCAATAATAGAAAAAGGATTGAGAAACACTAGCCTATAGGTATGGACAGAGAGAAAACTTTGGTGACAGGTAATTCCCAGAAGACAGAGTGAAGCACAGAGAGAAGTCACCCATTACTAAAATCTTTTGCCATTTAAGCCCCCAGCTCTCAGTGAGGTTTCTGTTTTCACTATATTTGTTCTCTCTCAACTGTTCAGTGCTTGGCTTATTCACAAAATCAGTGTCACGGATTCTGTCTTAGATTTCCAGGCTGCTATGACAAAGAACACACACTGGTTTGGTTTAAAAAACAATAATTTATTGGCTCAGGGATTTATAGGCCAAAAGTCCCAAATCAAGGCATGTAAGTGATGATTTTTTCTCCTGGCTTCAATAATTTTGCTCTCAGCAGTTCTCTATCACATGGCAGTGTCATTGGTTTCCTCCTGTTTTTCTCTGATTTCTGGAATTTTATAATGCCTCCACTAGTATGAATATAAGATCTCCCTGAGTCTGTTGGGACTTACCCAAAAAGGATCTTAGAATATTCTATTAAAAAATGAACCCACAACTTAAGTGATAATATGTTTTCAAAGGGACCTATTTACAAGTGGATTCATGTGTGCAGGAACAAGTATTAAGATTAAGATCATGTCTTTTGAGGGTGTACATAATTTGATCTAACAGTCTGCCCCCTGGATTAAAAAAATTTCTTGTTCTTCCTTCATGGTAACTACATTCCCTCAATCAACATATCCCAAAAAACTTAGAAAATAAACTATGGGTGTAGTCCATTCTGTGGGAAAATTCCTTTCCACCTGTGTATCTGCGGAACCTAGGAAACAGATTCTCTGCTTCCAAAATACAGCAAAGATTTATTTTGCTTTAATAAAACATTTCAATTCCAGAAGGGAAAAATCGGAAGGAATATTGGGAACCCATGTCAGACACAAATCTGAAACTCACCAGGTAATCTCTATAGATTTCAAGTTGTGTCATCTGTGGATTGACACTTTATCCTTTGGGCTTGCTGGAGTGGACATTCCACTCTTTTTGGGTGTTCTGAAACATACATCCTGTTGATTCTGTTTCCCTTGAGAACCTTGGGTCATAAAGGTTACCCTCATCATCATCTAGGACATCTAGGCATGGCAGTATTTATCTTTATTTTTCCATCAAAAGCCAGCATCCCCACTCTCTCTCATCACACACACACATTCAGAGAAGACAAACTATGATGTTGGCAGGACCATTAATGGTGAGAGTCTCCAAATGTAAACTGAACAAATTCTCAGCAACAGTAAAGTGGGATACATGAATGGAAATAAATAAACAAAAGATTACTGTGAATCAGTGAACATGGTTGGTCTACAGTCATATCCAAAAATATGGATAAAGTCAGGATAATAAGTGTACTTAAAATAATATGTATAAATTATAAGTGATTTATATAAATTATACAAATAATCAAAATTCACATATACATTAGAATTAAATGTATAGATTTTCAAAAAATAAGGAAAGTGTCTAGAAAACAGCAGACATGTTGGAAATTCTAAGGTTTTGGTTTACAGGGATATTCATTTTGTAAAAAATCAGCAAGCTGAATATTTATAATGCACTCTTCTGTGTGAGTAAAATTTTTGTTTAAAAATTATTTTAATGTGAATTGAGAGTAAGAAGATACATTAGACGATTTAGTAAATACCTACATTTTTCAATCACATATCTTTTATTGTTTAGGACAAAATTTGTAAAAAGTGCAGACATTTTGCTTAAAGAAATGGAAAGTGTCACATATTTTGTCAAATAATATAGTCTGAAATGTGCAACCCAGTCCTGCAACCCATTGTATATATCCCATTACATATGAACACCTAGATTTCTTACTTCAGTGAGGAGATGCTAATCATCAAACACAATTATTTTCTATGGCAGAGCAATGTATGATTTAAAGTTTTTCTTCATCAGATTTAAGACCATATCTAAATTTAGGGCAGTTCCCCTTCCATGAATTGATCTGAGGATCACAATTTCCAACTCTGAAGCTTTGAGCCATGTAATCACAGGCACTTCCTATGACCCAGAAGAAATGACATTTATATGACTTCCCCCATGAAGAATCTTTTCAGAGCCCTCATTTCTTTATTCCTCAGACTGTAGATAAATGCGTTCATCATGGGTGTGACCATGGTGTACCTCACTAAGGCTGTTGTACTTGAGTGTGCAATCAGAGATGCAATAGAACTAAGATACACTCCTAGGAGTGTACCATAGTATAAGGAGACCACAGTGAGGTAAAACACACAGGTGGAAAATGCTTTATATTTCCACTGAGCTGATGAGATTGTATGTACAGAGGAAAAAATCTTGAATAAAATTAAATGAAACCAGTGAAGGGACCAAAAACAAGCTGTGTAATACATCACTATTTTATTGAGAAAGATGACAGAACAGAAATTTGTATCATTTGATCAAGGTCACAGAAAAAGTGGGGGAATTCCAAGTATTTACAAAAGGACATTAATAAAAACATTAAGATTTATAATAAGGAATGCATGGCACTCATGATCCAGGACCCCAGAAACAGCAGTCTACTTTGCTGGGGGTTAATGATGACTATGTAGTTCAAGGGGTGAAATAGGGCTGCTAAGCACTCATAGGCCATCATGGCCAGGAGGAAGTCCTCCAACTCTGCAAAGAGCATGAAAAAGTACATCTGGGTGAGACAGCCTGCATAGGTTATGACTCTGATCTGTGTCTGTAGGTTCACCAGCATCTTTGGCACTGTGGTCGTAGTTAAACAGATGTTTATAAAGGACAGGTTGGATAGAAAGAATTACATGGGGATGTGGAGGTAAGAGTCAGTGATGATGACCAGGATGATGAACAGGTTCCCAAAGATGGTGGTCAGATACGTGGACAGAAAAAAGCCAAAGAGGAAGGACTACAATTCTGGTTCCTCTGAAAACCCCCAAAGGAGAAATTTTGAAATTTTTATATTATTTCCTGGTTCCATGTGCTGGATGTGACTAATCAGAAAGAGTAAAATAACATGATTAATTTCAAAGAAAACAACCATACTAACCTATCTATAATTTTTATTTTGGTGTTAGAAAACTAATTTTGTGGTTTGTTTATCAAATCTAAGCAAAGAGAGCAAACTGTGATAAGCAATTGCTCCCCTGCTTTCAAAATATTCAAAATATACAGTGTAAGATTTTTATGAATATTCATTCATTCATTTGTGGAATGAATATACAGTCCAGCTCTGCAGCAAACACTGCTTAGGCACTGGGAATTATGTGCTTAAAACAAATTTATCTACAATCTGATGATGGAGAAAGGAAATATGAAAAAATGTTGTACTCATATAACAGTTCAGATGGTGACAACTGCTAAAATGAAATGAAAGCAGGTAAAATTGAGAGCTTTAAAAAAGGGTGCTCAATGTTCAGGCAAGATTGGTAGCTGGGGAAACATTTGAATAGAGATCTCAATGCAGAAGGCATGAGCCACAAGGATGTCAATCATTTATGACCATCAGAGGGACTGTCCAAGGAAAAGACCTTAAGGAACTGTTTTCATTTTAAGTTTAAGAGTAAAATGGAGATGCATGAGAGATGGTGTCAAAGAAGTTTATGACCAAGGGGGACCCAGATGATGAAACTTCAAGACATAGGGAGCCCCTTATTTATATGTTATTCTGGCACTTTATTAAGTGGATTGCAAAGGCGTATTAATCAGGGCTCTCCAGAGCAATGAAACTAGCAAGAGAGATGATAGATAGATAGATAGATAGATAGATAGATAGATAGGTAGATAGATAGATATAGTACATATATGCATACACATGCATATACATATATATGTGAATATTAAAGTATTTATAATAAGGTTAGGCTTATTAGAGCACAGGGATTGGTGAGCCCAAATTCTGTGGGGCAGACAAGTCAAAAACTCAATGAAGGTAATATTGAATTCCCCCATAGCAGTAGCACCTTGGAAATTCCAGTCAATGTGATGATGAAATCCTCAAGAGTAGATGGATGCCTGAAGTAGAGATAGAAAATTTTTTGCGTGTGACTAATGAAATCCTGAGCATTCCCTTTAAGGTCCACTGATTGGAAGAGAAGACTCCTGTCATTGTTGTAGGCAATCTCCATTGCTGCTTGTAAATGCAATCAGCCAAAGATGGAATCAACAGACTAATGACTTAAATCCATCTAAGGAACACCCTCACAGTAACAATCAAGACAAAGCTTGTTTGACAAAACAACTGGACATCATAGCAGACTTGACACATGGATGGAATTAATGATGGAATTAACCATTATGATCCCCACCTAATAAATTTATCACCCATACACATTTCCTTAAATGATAATTAATTTCTAAATAAAGTCATAACATAGACATACTTTCACCTAAAATAATCCAACTGTCCTACATACTACCAGAAATGCACTAACACTGGCTCCAGAAGAAGATGCAAGTATTTAGGTAATATTAATTATTATCCTTTATATCTTGTAACTTAAATACAATAGCATAAGTTTAATACTAGTTATTTAATATGATAAGGATGAGGGAGATAGAAAAAATGATATTTGCTTTATGTGTTTATACAAACATACCCACAACACACCAAGGGAAAAATATGCTTTATTTCTGCAACTGAGTATGTGGTAAGAGTTCATATTTAAAATTATCTCCTTCCTCTTTCTTCTACCCATTCCATCTTCACTGTACTCTCACCAAGCACTTCAGCTGGTTGTGGCTATTTGTCTGGTTTACTGGTCCAATTCTTCAATCCTGATAGAGCTGGGTTTTAGTAGTCTGCCTGGAATGGGTTGTTCCAGGTTTCCAATGACTTTAACCACAGAGCCTGGTAGCATTAAGAGATGACCTAAAATCAGAATCATTCACTGCTGCTAGCAAAGTAACTCCCTTCTTTGCCAGTTGATTCAGAGGCATAAGGAATGCAAAGTGGTGCACTGACAATCTTATCCTCCAGCTCAGCGGAAACATTGTCATGTCCCCTGGTGGGAGTACTCTTCCTTTTGGAATGAAGACCTGTAGAACTGAGGTCTTTTGAGGTCTTTTGTTGAGCAAAAGATCAAAGATACAGGAAGCAGTATTGTGGGAAAATGGCTGAAAAGTTAAGAAGATAAGGCTTAGCTTCACTAAAACAACAAAGAAAAAGCCAGAGCTGCTGCGGGGACATGTTTTGGGGCCCAGCAAACCAGGACACCGCTTACCAACTCCCACAGAGTGAGGGTCAGAGACACGAAGAAGCCAAAACAAGTAATCATGAGTTATTAAACCTCGCAGCTACTGGGAAGACCTCCCCTCCCCCACCCCCAAGATATTAAGTGAAGGTAAAACTCCTGCTAATTGTATCTAACTGAAAGTAGAGCAGAGGTTGACCTCCACAGGAAGGTGTTCTGAGTCATCTAGTAGGGTACTAGACATATACGGAAGCCAGGAATATTCATAGTTTGATTACCTCAGTGGCTGGAAGAGGCACACAGACCTGGCCCTCAGCGTGGACAAACTAGGTGGAGACCCTAGCCCCTGCTCCAAAATGGAATGTAACAGAAGGCTTCCTGCAAGGAAGAGGGATCTGGGAGAGTGGAGAGTGATTTCTTTGCAGTGAGGTTGATGAGGGAAGCACCGGGATCCCAACCCCACCCTCGGCAGAAACCCACAGCTTTAAAAAATAACCCCCCTCGGTCCCTGGTCCCTCTCTCCCCTTCTTCCTCCCCTTTTCTCCATGGAATCCATGTCAGGAAGATAAGCACCACAGGCTGTCCCTTTGAATTGAAATTTACAACTTTATACAGATAATGACTCTTTTTCCTCCCTAATGGCCTTCTGCTTTTAGAAAGATAAGCTAACCTTGCTTCTCTGCCTTTGTAACCCCACCTGCCCGCTTGCTCAGGAATTTGTCCACTTAGTGTACCTATATAAACTTATGAAAATCAGAAAAGTGTGCTCAGATTTTTGGAGATTTGACTCTCGTCTGGGCCCTTGCATAATAAAACTTTGTTCATCCGTGCTCCCAAGAGCACCATTGGGGTTATTTCTGGGTGGCTGCAGCATTTGGTTCCCTCACTGGGAAACCCAACAAAGCAAGCCTATTGTGCCTCCGACTTGGGGCTGAAGGGCACGGCCAACAGCGATCTCTGAGGAAACGAGGTAGGCGCCACCTGTCCTCTTGACGGGACCTTCTTCCGAGGCGGTCCCGGCAAGCTGCGTCCCTATGCCCGGCCTGACTCAGTGGGGAGGTGGACTGAACAGTGCCAGAAGACTCCGGAAAGGTAAGGCCCCAGGTGCCAAGCCCTCAGTCAGGCCCGTCTCCAGACTGAAGAGGAGACTGATGACCTCCTGAAATCTCAAGTACCGAGGTTCCAGAATAGGGCAATCTCTGTGGGAGTGACTACATAACCTCTGAGTGAGTCTGTGAATAAATGAAGATGGCAGAGGCTTGCCTCTGCTGTACCAGTCTGTGACTCCTCGGCATATGCTACAGAGCCAGTGTAGGCCCTAACCTGTTTTCCGACACAGAGTATGGGCTCACCACAGTCAAAGCTTACTGTCTTAAACTGCATGCTCAAGAATTTCAAGAAGGGTTTTTCCGGAGATTATGGCATCCGGATGAACCCCGGCACCCTCCGAGCATTATGTGAAGTAAAGTGGCCCACTTTTAATGTCGACTGGCCCTCGGAAGGGACCCTGGATATAGCCAGGGTCCGTGCAGTGTGGCTGGTGGTCATAGGAATACCTGGCCACCCCCATCAATTTCCCTACATCAATGCTTGGTTGGAGATAGCCCAGACTCTGCCCCCTTGGGTTCGATTGTGCGTTGGAAAAAAGGGACAGAGCAGGGTTTTGGTTGCACAGGGAATGGGCTCCAGAAGCCAGTCATTCATCAAGGGTCCTCGGAGGAGGACCCACCAACACCCCCACTGTCATACGCTCCGGCCGCTCTAGCCTCTCCCCCTGGTCTGGGAGTGCAGGCAGATCTCCCAGCAACACTTCCACCTTTGGCTCCTCTGAGAACATTGACCCCCTCTGAGGAAAGCCCTGCAACCCCACTAGCAAGGAGAATACGGTCGGCACAACCTGCTTTACATAGCCCCTCCCTGAAACACAGGGTCCAGCACAGATCGGGAAGAATGGGACCATCCAACCTGGAAAGCCTGTATTGTACTACCAGCCCTTCACAACTACAGACCTCTTAAACTAGAAGCACCACACCCCGTCCTACTCAGAAAAACCCCAGGCCTTTATTGATCTCATGGAATCTATTTTCCAAACCAATCGTCCTACTTCGGATGATTGCCGCCAACTCCTCCTGACTTTAATACAGAGGAGAGACGATGAATTCTGACAAAAGCCCGAAAGTGGCTGCAAGAGCAGGCCCCTACTGGTGTCTTAAACTGGGAAGAGTGGTCACGAGAAGCGGCACTAGCAACCTAACCTAACGGGGACTTCAACACTGAACAGGGACTGGCTGCACTCCAGCAATACCGGGAAGCGCTCCTCCGAGGGGTCCGCGAGGGGGCAAAATGACCCACAAACATGATAAGAGAACTTTAGTTACTCAAAAGCCTGATGAGTCTCTGGGAGATTTCTATGA
Source organism: Cabassous unicinctus (assembly GCA_029593785.1). NCBI lineage: Eukaryota > Metazoa > Chordata > Mammalia > Cingulata > Chlamyphoridae > Cabassous > Cabassous unicinctus. The sequence continues at coordinate 16,560 of JAQZBX010057868.1, forward strand.
ACAGCATTGCGAGGCCTTCAGAATCTACAATCCTTTTGACCCAGAAGCTCGGGAAACCCAGAGGATGGTGAATGTTGCCTTTGTTGCACAGGCAGCAATGGACATTAAAAGAAAACTCCAAAAATTAGAAGGGTTCACGGGCATGAACATCTCTCAACTACTGGAAGTTGCCAACAAAGTATTCATCACTCGAGATGAAGCTGCCGAACGAGAAGCCAAGGAGCAAATAAAACATCAAGCCTCCCTATTAGCAACAGCCTTAGGAAATCCTGACCCCACCAAATGAGAAGGACCACCTTGAAAAGGTGGGTGCCACTGGCCAGAGACTAATGTGCTTAATGCAAAGAGAGTGGACACTGGAGAAATGAGTGTCCCCAAAAGACTCAGGCACATAGAGGGACCATCCTTAAAGGGAAATACCGACCTGAGCCCCAAGACTATCTGATCGGGCTGGCAGGACTCAACCCTGAATAGGGGTGACCGGACTCCCTGGAACTTGGCCCCCACGAGCCCATGGTCAAACTACAAGTCGGGGGCCAGCCAATGACTTTCATGGTGGACAATGGTGCTGAACATTCTGTGGTCACAACCCCCCATCGCCCCCTTTAGCGGAAAAGCCATTAATATCATAGGAGCAGCTGGGGACCAGTCAAGCCAACAGACTTTTTTCCAGTCAAGGACATGCCAGCTCGGTGGCCACGAAGTAACTCATGAATTTCTGTACCTGCCTGAATGTCCAGTTCCCCTGCTTGGTAGGGACATCTTAACCAAACTGGAAGCCCAGGTTACCTTCAAACCTGAAGTGCCAGCAAGCTTAAGTCTCAGGACCAGCCTCACTCTCCTCGTCACCGTGCCCTGAAGTGAAGAATGGTGACTTAATGCAGAAGAAAGTTCAGGTCAGAATCAGGAAAAACTGCTGGAGCTTTTTCCGCAGTTTTGGGCAGAAAAAACCCACCGGAAATGGCATGGAACCATGCATCCATCATCATTGACCTGAAGCCTGTAGCGATCCCGATCTGGCAGAGGCAGTATCCGATCCCCAGTGAAGCACAATTGGGCATAGCCAAACATACAGATTGCCTGAAGAGAGAGGGGATCCTAATCGAATGCCAGTTACCTTGGAACACCCCATTATTGCCAGTAAAAAAGCCAGATCGGACCATATATCAACCAGTGCAGGATTTACGAGCCATTAATAATGCCACTCTCACCTTACATCAGGTTGTTCCCTACCCGTACACCTTGTTAGTACAGCTGCCACCTGAAGCAGCCTGGTTCACTTGCCTGGACCTGAAAGATGCCT
>JAQZBX010057869.1:0-17862 GCA_029593785.1 Cabassous unicinctus
GAACCCGGGCCTCCCATATGGTAAACGGGGGCTCTATCCACTGAGCCACACCCGCTTCCCATCTTCTGTGACTTTTAATCCTGTGGCTTCCTGCTGTCATGCTATAGAGGACTATTGGCTACATGGAGGTGTGGGGGGATAGGGGAGTGCTGGGGTGAATGGCTGCTCTAAGAAATTGTGTTTTTTAATGAAACTAAATTTATGTGACACACTGGTTAGGAAGCCTGTGTTGGAGCCCCTGCTCTATGCTAGGCCACAGGCTGTTTGCTGTGGGGAGAGGCAGGCCTGAATTCCTGCTGAAAGAAACAAGCCTGATTAAGGGGAACAGCCAGTACCAGGCAGGGACCAAATGGCAGTACTAAATGCTGGGTATTCAGAGGAAGAATTCCTGTGAGCTGAGAGGGACAGGCAGAACCTTTCCAAGCCTTCAATCTTTTCTAGTTACTTTTCAAACTTACTTCAAGGTTTCTTAATTGGCTTCAAGTTTGTTATGCTCATATAGCCAGAGATGCACACATTCCACCTTTCTTCTGCTGCTCAATGGCATCCTCTAGTGTTTCACTTTTCTCATAACCTAACGTTCCTGAATTTTCATTCACTTTCCCACAGTATCTAGATTTGGAATCTGCCAAATCAGACAGCCTCCAGGACCCAAAGGGCATGGGATTCCATGCCATAGCTTAATTTACCCAGTCACTTACCTGACCAGAAAATTGATTTCACAATCATGATTTTGCTGCCTTTGCTACACTTCTTCTCAGAAGGAGACTTTCTTCTTAACTTAGAATGCTCTGGATTTTTTCCCCTTAAAATTACAACATGGGGTAGAGGAATAACCCCCAAATTTGCAGTTAGAAAACTTAAGCTCAATCTCTTGCTCTGCCACTTACTTGTATTCATTGCCAGTCACTTCACCCTTGCCATTTATAAAATGAAATAATTGGACTAGATCATCTTTTAAGGTCATTTGCAGGTCTAAGAATCTTTGAGAAAGGATTTCAGCGGGTCAACAATCACCTAAGGATTACGATGTTAAATAATTTGCCCAGGGTAACATGGCTAATAATTGAGCACACTTAGATATGAACTCATTCTCACTCCAGAGAGTATTCTCTTTACACTCTAATGCTTCCCTGTGTCTTCTGTTCTTTTCTTAATAAGTTAACACAGTCTAGTCTCTGTCCTTTATATCCTTACTTTTCAGAGTATTGTTGACAGACCAGGAGAACAGGCATTACCTGGGGGGCTTGTTAAATATTCAGAATCCCAGGCCTACTAAATCAGAATCTGCATTTTAACAAGATCTTCAGGTGATTTGTATACACATTAAAGTCTGAAAGCATAGCTCTATACAAGCGCATCTGCCCATGAAAGCCATTCTTATTGAACAGTTTGAACAGTTCTGTTTAAACAATCAATTGCCTTTTAAAGAAATAAAGATAATGACCCACATATTGATGATATCCAGTGCTTTACCTTCCTTTGTATAGAGTACACATTTCCATCTGGTACTTTTCCCTTTTGCTTAAAGAAGTTTCTCTAACATTTCTTGTAATGTAGATCTGCTGGTAACATTTTCTCAGCTTTTATTTATTTGAAAATGTCTTTATTTCAACTTCATTTTTGAAGGATATCTTTACTGGGTAGACAATTCTAGGTTGACAGTTCCCCCCCACACACACTTTAACAGTTAAAAGTGTTGTTTCATTGTCTTCTGGCCTCTGTTGCTTCTGAGGAAATTTAGTCATTATTCTTATCATAGTTCCTCTGTATGTAATGTGTCTATTTCTCTGGCTGTTTTTAAGATTTTTCTTTTTCTTTTTGGTTTTCTTTGTGTTTATCCTGCTTGAAGTTTGTTGAGTTTCTTGGATCTGTGGTTGATTTTTAAAAAATCAAATTTGGAAAATGTAGAGGCTTTATGTATTCAAATATTTTTTTGCCCCAATTTCTCTCTCTTTTACTTCTAGGACTCCAAATACACATGTATTAGGTCAATTGATATTGTCTCTGGGCCATAGTTTTTATTGCCCATCTTCAAGGTTTCTGATCCTTTCTGTTGCAGTCTCCAATATGCAGTCAAACCCATCCAGTTAATTTTTAATTTCAAATATTGTACTTTTCAGTCTGAGAATTTGCATTTGATTCTTTTTATGGTTTGCATTTCTTTAATGAGATTATGCCTGTCTATTCCTTTAAATCCTTGGTTTATAATTATTTTAAAATCCTTGTCTGATAATTTTAATATGTGTCATCTCTGGGTTAGTTCCTATTGATTATTTTATCTTCTGGATATGCATCTCATTTTCCTGCTTCTTCACATGTCTAGTGATTTTTTTATTGTGTGCTGGACATTTTATGCAGCATATTATTTGATAGTCTGGATTTTGTTGTCTTCCTATGAAGAGTGTAGAACCTTGTTTTCTTGGCCTTTTTAGTTAGGGAAACCTACTCTTAAGGCATGGTCTATCTGAGGTCTCAAATGTCTAGAGTATTCAATGAAGTCACTTTATTCTGGCCAGTTAGAACTCCAGCATCTCTCAGCATTGTGTAACCTCTGAAATCTCTATTTGGCTCTCAGTTCCCTGGTAGTTTCTCTGCTTGACATTTCAGAGTTTCACCTTGTGTTTGTTCAGCTTAATATTTAGCCAAATACTTACAGGGACCCTTTGCAGATTTATAGAGCTTTTTTCTCCATTCAGCTTCCTTTTCTCCAGTTCCCTGCAATTTTAGTACCACAGTAGCTCCAAATTCCAATCATTGTTTCTTCTGTCCAGTGAGACTGGTGTTCTGTATTTGGGCCCTGCTTCCCAGTGCTGTAGCTGGGAAAGTTCCCCTAGTAAGAAATCCAGGGTGATGGTGGAGCTCACCACACGTGATTTCTTTCTCTCATGGATCACATTTCTGCACTGTCATCCAATGCTTGAAAACAGTTGGCTCATATATTTTGTCCAGTTTTATAGTAATTTCTGGCAGTTCACCACTAATTACTAGATCATGGTTTTAACAGCTCTATTTTCTGGAGAGACTCATAGCTCTAGGAGCAGAGAGAGAAATGTGATTATTATAGTGTCTTGCTGATCATACTAAAGTCACCACTCAATTCTTAAATTTCTGAATTTGCTTAAAATGGTACTAAGTTTGCTGAGTCAAACATGTTTCTCAGAAATTCTATCTTATTAATGATAGTTGAATAGCTTCGCAAGTTTTGCCACATGAATGGCTCAGGTAACAAATGCATATTTTAAAAATAAAAAGTTCATTTGAAAGATTCAGAGTTCTTTTTACAAGGTTCTGTCTATTCTACTAGAGGTGTATGTGGTATCTCACCAAGTTTAATCAAGGATCCTAACAAACCACCCCTATCCACAAAAATAATGTCATATCTATTTTTTTATACATTTCAGATTTGAGTTTGGCAAAGGAACATTTGAAACTCTGAAGATTGAAAATGCCTTGTATTTTGATAGAAAATACCTCTTTGCAAATTCCAAGACTTACTTCAACTTAGCTGTAGATGAAAAGGGTCTTTGGATTATCTATGCGTCAAGTGTGGATGGCTCAAGCATCCTTGTAGCACAACTGGATGAAAGGACATTCTCTATGCTGCAACACATCAATACCACATACCCCAAATCCAAGACTGGCAATGCCTTCATTGCCCGAGGGATCCTCTATGTGACGGACACCAAAGATATGAGGATAACATTTGCCTTTGATTTGTTAGGAGGGAAACAGATCAATGCAAACTTTGATTTAAGAACTTCCCAGTCTGTTCTTGCCATGTTATCATACAATATGAGAGATCAGCATTTATATTCATGGGAAGATGGCCACTTAATGCTTTATCCTGTGCAGTTTTCATCAGCTACATAAAATCAGTGATGTGGTACATTCTGTTCCCTCAGTAAATTTCAGATATTCTCTGGGACCATTTCTATCTCAACAAAAAACTTGTCTTTAAGGGTAGCCAAGAACTTAGAACATAATCTTATGATGTAAGTATATATATGATCAGTGAACTCCCTTAAAGAAAAAAGCAATGGATTACAAGTCAAAATGGCTAACGTTTGGTGATTCCTCCACAAACTAGCTGGGAAAGTCACCACTCCCTTTTTGGGCCTCTGTTTCCCCATTGGTATGAAAAGGCTGGCTAAGATGATTGATAAGATTTCCTTGATCTGTAGGAAATTCTGTGATTCTTGGCGGTTGCTACTCTTAGAACTTTCATGCATCTGTTTTTTGGGGGATTTCTTTTTTTAAACATACCCAGAAAATTTACCCTTGAGTTGATAAGGCTGGTTGTTTGCTCAATCATTTCCTCAGTGCTGCCTTATATTTGGTACCTTGGGAAGTTGGAATGACCCTTTCAGGTTGCTAAGGTACCATGTTATCCATAATTTACTACTTTTCTCTGTGTCTTCACCTGCTGCCTGTATGACCATTTTCCTCAGCTTCTGATGGCATCTGCAAGATTAGCAAAAGCCAGAAACAGCTGCCTGTTCAGGTTCATTAATGAAACAGAAGTAGGCCCTTCCAGATTCCTACCATGTTCTGATCATGTTGATTTGCGGTTGTGGATCAAAAACATTGAATCTTCAGGTTACACTGGCTTCTTCTATCATAGCCAGGGGACTATTATCACAGGGCTAAAGAATGCCTGAATGGTCTAGAAACATGGGAAGTACATTGTATTTTTCAGAAGACAGATACAACTTGTGGTTATTATCTAGAACAGTGATCAACAAACGATGGTCCACAGGCAAAAGTCAGCCCACTGCCTGTTTTTGTAAGTAAATTTTTGTTGGAACACAGTCGCATACTCATTTGTTTCTGTATTATAGTCTAAGGCTACTCTTGCCCTACAATGGCGAGTTTAGTAGTTGCATAGAGACTGGCCCACAAAGCCTAAAATATTTACTATCTGCCCCTTTACTGAAAAAGTTTGCCAACCCCTGATCTGGAATATAAAGTGAGCCTGATTCTGGGAAGGGCTTATTCATAACAAGTATTATTTATATAGCTTGAGTTTTTGGTAGAGGGAAAGAGTGAGAACACCATAAAATTAATTTGCCTTCTGCAAAAGCAATTAATGAGCTCTTCTTTCCCTAACATAGTTTTGAAGGATGTGATGTTTTCCCCTTAGATGCCAGGAAAGGAGAGAATCCAGTTTAACTTGCACCTTAAATGTCCTTAAATATGCATATTTTCTGCCATCTCAGGTCTTCAAACATTCTGCGCCCCAGCACTGAGGTCCAGGCAGGGCCACCAAGAATAAAGAGGAAGCTGGAAAAACTGACTGGGGCCCTGCAGCCAGAGAGGATTCTAGGGAAAATCCTATATAAAGATTTTTCAAGCAATTTGTCCTCACTGGATACATGTGTGTGTTGGGGGAAAGATGCTGAAACTCTTTCACCAAGCAAAATCACTTCTCAGTAACACTGAGTCCTGGTTTTATACCTGACTAATAGAAACACTTTAGGGAATATAAGGTTTAAATATTTAAATCCCACCTACTAAAAACACCCTGCTATGGGGAGCAGATGTGGCTCAAGCAATTGAGCTCCTGCCTACCACATGGGAGGTCCTGTTTCAGTTCCCGGTGCCTCCTAAAAAGAAGACGAGCACACAACGAACAGACACAGCAAGTGCAAACAACGAGGGGATGGGGAGAAACAAATTAAAAAACATAAATTAAAAAAAAAACAAAAAAACATCCAGCTGGCTGTTGGTAGCAAAACCAGTCAAGTGACTTGTTTGTTGTTGTGTTCTCAAAATCATGGGCATTTGAATTTTTTTTTTTTCACTTTTTAGATTGGTTGTATCATGTCATCACAGCTTTTAAAAAATACTCTTTTCAGATTTATATTTTTTAACAAAATAAAATAGAGTCCCATGTTCAAGATCAATGTGTCTAATGAAAGTTAGTGTTCTTTTAAAGATTTAAAATATATGTGTTGCTGTTTCTGGACACAGGGAACCTAGAGATGAATATAATTTCATAGAAATAGTAGTGGTAGTAATGGCAATATATACAATACTAATTGTATATATGGAATCAACCAAAGTGGCTTGTCTTTATATTAGCACATATTGCTTTTAGTAAAATGTTTTAAAAGTCCCGTTCTTGATATGTGAACTATCTTGGCTCCCTTAATTCTGAGTAAGGAATCATTTATGCTCACTACTAGAGAAACTTATACTGGGACTTATTATTTATTTCATTCATTTTTTTTTTCCTATGGCACAGTAATATGAAGACAACAGAGTGTGACCAAGGTTTGATGGCAGTGAGTGATTTTATAGTCTGAAAGTTTGTCTTTACAGAGTCAAAAGAATTAAGATTTTATTCATTCTTTCCCACAAGCAGCACTTGATTTTTTTTTTTTAAAAAGTCTTAAACTCACTGCTAAAATAGAATATACAACTTAATATTTTAAAGTCAAGCTATCTTTTTGGCAGTGACACTCTCATTTGGAAACCATAATTGCTTTAAAGCACTTTCTAAATATCTACACTTCTGATAATGTCAGAATCAAACCAGAGAATTCTCTAATTCTTCCTTAATCTGAAGTAGATAGCTTCCCACTGGAACATAGATAAAACCATCCCTTCCAACCTCAAAGCTAGTCAGAACCTTATTTCAAAGCATTTTCAAAGCATTTTTCTGATTAAGCATCCTATTGAAGCCGGGCAGGTGGTTATGGTCTTTGGTAAGCACAGGTGTTGGTACAGAGAAAAAATTCTGTGGTGAGAGCTTTTAATTGAGGAGTTCTGGTCATAGGGACCTTCACAGTCTTACTTTCAAGGTCACAGGATGGCAAGTAAAATGAGACATTACATTCCTGAAGGGTCAGGTATTATTCTCCAACTGCACAGAGTACATTTTGGCTCTGACTATATGATGCCAAACCATCTGAAGAAGTGCTTGATAGGGATTTTCAGTTTTCATCCAGATGCTGTGAATCTGTGTATGGTATTATTAAAAGTCACAAATTTCCTATCTGTAACCACAGATTCTAAACAATAAAATGAATAATTGTGAATGTCTCCTTTTTTGGTTTAATTTATTTAACTTTAGTCTAATTAGTCAAAATAATCATTGCTGATCACAATTGTATATTGAAACAAGTGTGTTAATTCACATGTAACACTTAAAAGATAAAATAGCAATCTAAAACAATATTGTGGTAGAATGATATTGATTGCTTCTCAGTAGAAACTCTCACAATTTCCTAGATCCTTCTGAATACTGAAAAATCATTGATATGGACTGTTTTTTTCTAGAGGAAAACATGTAGAACATAAAACTAGCTACTAGAACTAGGTAGACAGGGACATAAATGCAATGAAGATTTGCTAATTTATCAGCATAGGCAAGGGAACTGGAAAGAACGTAATACTGGGGGGTAAAATTTTTAAAAGAACAAATATGTAAATACCGAATTTGTGTGAATTTGGGCAAGTCTCTAAATCCCTGTGAGTCTCTGTTTCATCTTTAAAATGTGGGTAATAAATATTAACCACCCTTCCTTGTTTTTTCTCAGTGGTCAGAGGAGATATTGTATGTGAAATGCTCTGAAAATTACAAGGTTCCTGAAGAATTATAATTGTCACTTTATAGCATCATTACAATGGACCAGATTGACCTTGTTGTTCTTATGACACTATCTAGGACTGCAGAAATGGTCAGGAACATGGTGTCAACAATTTCCATCTGCTGGTCTGATCTGATAAGAGAGGTGATATTGCCATGCCTCCAAAATATTTTCCGTTTGTTTACGCAAAGAATTTACAGTAAAACTACGCCCCACCCCCACCCCCCAAAAAAAGTCAAGAACATACTACCTTGACCTATAGAGCTTCTTTGCAAACTTCACCAGGAAGTGTCTGTTACTGAGCTGCCCAAACATTAATTTTATAATTAAAATATTGCAAAGCAAGAGGACCCCTATCTCATACCTAATACAAAAATTAACTCAAAATGGATCAAAGACCTAAATATAAAAGCTAGAACCATAATGTTCCTAGAAGAAAATGTAGGGAAACATCTTCAAGACCTGGTTGTAGGTGATGCATTCTTAAACCTTACATCGAAAGCACAAACAATGAAAAAAAACATGGATAAATGGGGCCTCCTCAAACCTAAACACTTTTGTGATTCAAAGGACTTTATCAAGAAGGTGAAAAGACAGCCCACTGAATGGGAGAAAATATTTGGAAACCACATATCTGATAAGGGTTTGATTTCCATTTTATATAAAGAGATCATACAACTTAACAATAAAAGAGCAAGCAATCCAATTTAAAAATGGGCAAAAGACTTAAATAGACATTTTTCCACAGAGGAAATACAAATGACAAAAAGCACGTGAAAAAATTGCTCAATATCACTAGCTATTAGGGAAGTGCAAATCAAAATGACAATGAGATATCATCTAACACCAAATAGAATTGCCATTATTTAAAAAACAGAAAACAATAAGTGCCGGAGAGGATGTGGAGAAATAGGAACACTCCTTTGCTGTTGGTGGGATTGTAAAATGGTGCAGCCTCTGAGGAAGACAGTTTGGTGGTTCCTCAGGAAGCTAAATGTGGAACTGCCATATGATCCAGCAATTCCTCTACTAGGAATATAACCCGAAGAAATGAAAACTGTGACATGAACAGACATCTGCACACCAGTGTTCATAGCAGCATTATTTCCACTTGCCAAAAAACAGCAACTACCCAAGTGTCCATCAGCCAATGAATGGATAAACAAAATGTGGTGTATACATACGATGGAATACTATGCTGCAGTAGGAAGAAATGAAATTGGGACACACATATGATAACATGGATGAATCTTGAAGACACTATGCTAAGTGAAATAAGCCAGACATAAAAAGACAAATATTGCATGGTCTCACTAATATAAACTAAAGATGAAGAATAAATGCATGAAGTTAAAACTAGAGTGTAGGTTATTAGGAGATAAGAGAAGGGGTGTGAAGGAGCACTGATTCTTAATGTATGTAGAAGTTTTAATTAACTTGACTGTAAAAGTGTGGAAATGGATGGAGTTGATGGTAACACATTATAGTGAGTAGCAGCTGGTTTATAAATGAGATTGTGGCTGAAAAGGGTAGTCTAGGGATATAAATGTCAATTGAAAGAAAGCTAGAGAATAATCTAGGGACTGAATAACACAGTGAACCCAGAGGTGGCTAAGGATTGTGGTTAAGAGTACAAATGCAAGAATGTCCTCCTATGAACTAGAACAAATGTACATCACTATTGCAAGGTGGTAAGAATGTGGAGAAGCATGGGAAAAATACAGTTAATGTAACCTATGGACTATAGTTAACAGCAATACTGTAATATTCTTGTATCAATGCCAAAGATGTACTGTGTTGATAATAGGGGGGAATAGAAAAATATGCCAAATGTATGTTATAGACTATAGGTAGTGGTAATAGTCTGATGATATCTTGTAATCTGTAACAAATGTTCTACAATAGTGTGGTGTGTTGGTGAAGGGTTATTGTATGGGAATTCAACACATGTGCATAATTGTTTTGTAAGTTCACAACTTCTATAATAAAAATATATTGAAAAAAATGAGCAATGCAAAAATAAAATATTACAAAGGAAAAAGAGAGAAAGAAAAGTCCAAGAAAAAAATAGTAGTCTTGCCTCTTTAATTGTACTGTTCAGAATTTGCTTGTGATTTTAGGATACCCAATCTCATAGCCATTGACTATTAGATTTAAAATAAGGATGAAATTAATTAACCTCACAATCCCTCCACATTGTCCTCTAAGCAATCTGCTATGGTCAATGTCAAAAACCGAGTTAATTAAGAAGTGGTTAAACTACTTCTAAAATCTGAGTCTTGTGTCTACCAATCTGGCGTTGGCAATGACCCAAACTCATTGGCTAAGAGTCACATACACAATTGAGACAGTTTGAATTTTGTGACTCCCAGAAAAGATTTTATTGAACTAATCCATTCCTGTGAGTGTGGGGTCCTTTGACTGCATTAAAGTCAGTTAAGGGACCTTTGATTAGATCACTTTATATAGTTGCTTTAGGGCTTTTGATTGGACTGTGTCAGTGAAGTGTGACCCAGATTGTGTCTCTGCCCTCTTGCTGTGTCTTATATAAAATGGAAGCACACGGAGTGAACAGAGATACAAAATAAAGGGAGCTCTGACATTTTGAGCCAGCCATGTGTGAGAAAGGGCTCCAGATTTGCCTACAGCTGCAGAAAGACAGAGAAGGCCCCAAGAGGCTCAAAGAGTTGAGGCCCAGGGAGAGATGCCTGATCACCCAAAGCTGAGCTCCAAGAGAAAATAGAGAGAAAATAGGTTCTTGTATTTGGACAATGAAAAAAATGAATAAACTTTGAACATTTTTGAAGGCATTCCTTTTTAAAAATTAATATTTATTTTTAGAGAAGTTTTAGCTTTACAGAAAAATTGAGCAGAATGTACAGACATTTCTCTCCAGCCCTGTCCACAGTTTCCCTATTATTAACATCTTGCACTGGGTATAGTACATTTGTTGCAAATAAAGAATCAATATCAATACTTTAGTATTAATTAAAGTCTATATGGGAAGCGGATGTGGCTCAAGTGATTAGGCTCCCGTCTACCATATAGGAGGTCCAGGGTTCAATTCCCGGGGCTTCCTGGTTAAAAAGTGAGCTAGCCCGAGCAGAGAATTGGCCCACGTGGAGTGCTGGCCTGCACAGAGAGCTGGTGCAGCAAGATGATGCAACAAAAAGAGACACAGAAGAGAGACAACAAGAGACACAGCAAATCAGGGAGCTGAGGTGGTACAAGAGATTGAGCAGCCTCTCTCTACTCTGGAAGGTCCCAGGATCGGTTCCTGGTGCTGCCCAAAGAGAAGACAAGCAGACCCAGAAGAACACACAGAGAGCAGACAGCGAGCACAAAACCACAAGGGGGTGGGGGTGGGGGAAATAAATAAATAAATCTTTGAAAAACCAACAACCAAGTCCATAGATCCATAGTTTACATTAAGTTTCACTCTTTTAGTTGTACAGTTCTATGGGTTTTGATAAACGTGTATGTCATGTATCTACCATTTCAGTATCATACAGAATAGTTTCACTGCCCTAAAATGCCCTATGCTCCTCTTATTCATCCTCCCCAACCACCACCCCAACTACTGGCATCCACTGATCTTTTTTACTGTCTCTATAGTTTTTTCTATTTCAGAATGTCATATAATTGGAATCATACAGTATTCGGCCTGGCTTCTCTTAGCAATATGAATTTAAGGTTCCTCCATGGCTTTTTGTGGCTTGATAACATTTCTTTTTGTTGATGAAAAATAGTCCATTATATGGATATACCATAATTTGTTAATCCATTCACCTATTGAAGGACATCTTTGTTACTTCCAGTTTGGGGCAATTAAATAAAACTTATAAACATTTGTATGCAGGTTTTTTTGTGGACATAAGTTCTCAACCCAGTCGGATATTTACCTAGGAATATGATTGCTGGATGGCTGTGTGGTCAGACTATGTTTAGCTTTGTAAGAAACTGCCAAACTGTTTTCCTAAGTGGCTGTCCCATTTTGCATTCCCACCAGCCATGAATGAGAGTTCTGTTGCTTTAGATCATTTGGTATTGTCAGTGTTTTAGCCATTCTAATAGGTGTGTAGGGGTATCTCCTTGTTTAAATTTGCAATTCCCTAATAACATGATGTTGAGCATCTCTTCATATACTTACTGGCCATCTGTGTGTCTTTTTTGGTAAGGTCCTTAGCCCATTTTTTAAATTGGATTATTTCTTATCATTGAGTTTTAAAAGTTCTTTTATGGATACAAGTTCTTTATCAGGTATGTGTTTTGCAAATATTTTTTCACAATCTGTGTGTTACCTTTTCATTTTGTTTACAGTGTATTTTGCAGAGTAGAAGTTTTTAATTTTAATGAGGTCCAACTTATCATTTTTTCCTCTCATGGATTGTGCTTTTGGTGTTGTATCTAAAAACTCATTTCCAAAACTAAGGTCAACTAGATTTTCACGTGTTATCTTCTAGAAAGTTTACAGTTTTATGCTTTACATTTAGATCTCTGATCAGTTTTGAGTTAATATTTGTGAAAGGTGTAAGGTCTGTGTTTAGATTCATTTTCTGCATGTGAATAAGTGGTTCCAGTACCATTTGTTGAAAAGACTATCCATCCATTAAATTGCCATTACTCTTTTGTCAAAGATTAATTGGATATATTTGTGTGAGTCTGTTTTTGGATTCTCCATTTTGTTCCATTGATCCATTTGTCTAATGTTTACCCAATATCATGCTGTCTTGATTATTCTAGCTTTATAGTTAGTGTTGAATTAGGGATGTGTCAGTTTTCTGATTTTGTTTTTCTTCAATATTGTGTTAACTTTTCTGGGTCTTTTGTCTTTCCATATAAACTTTAGAATCAGTTTGTCAATATCCACAAAATAACATACTGAGATTTTGATTGGGATTGTGTTGAATCTATAGATTAAGTTGGGAAGAATTGTCATCTTACAATGCTGAGTCATTGATAAACAGATGAACATGGAATGTATCTCCATTTATTTAGATCTTCTTTGATTTCTTTTATCCAAGTTTTGTAGTTTTCCTTATAGATCTTGTACATATTTTGTTAGATTTATATCTAAGTATTTCTCTTTCTTTGGTGCTAATGTAAATGGTGTTGTATTTTAAATTTCAGAATTCAATTGTTCATTTCTGGTATATATGAAAGCAATTGACTTTTGTATATTAACCTTGTATCATACCACCTCGCTATAATTGCATGTTAGTTCCATTTTTTTGGTTGATTCTTTATTATTTTCTACATAGACAATCATATTATCTGTGAACAAAGACAGTTTATTTTTTTCTTCCCAATCTGTGTTCCCTTAACTTGTCTGAATGCATTAGCTAGGACTTCCTGTATCATGTTGAATTGAATTAATGAGAGGGGACATACTTGCATTGTTATCAATCTCAGGGGGAAAACAACTAGTTTCTTATCATTTAAATATGATATTAGCTGTAGGGCTTTTGTAGATGTTCTTTATGGAGTTGAGGAGGTTCCTCTCTATTCCTCTTTGCTGAGAGTTTTTATCTTGAATAGATGTTGGAGACTCAAAAGTTTTTTCTGCATCTATTGATAAAATCATATGGTTTTCTTCTTTAGCCTGTTTATGTGGTTGATTACATTAACTGATTTTTTAAAAATTGAACCAGACTTGCATACTTGGTGTGGCAGTTTGGCATTATTGATGAATTCCAAAAATAGATATTGGATTATGTTTGTAAACTGGTCTTTTCCTCTGGGCGTATTAGAGTGCATTGGATTCAGAGGTTTTACTTTTACTTGATTAAATAATGATTAAGGTTTTGATTGGGCCACATCAGTAAGATGTTGAGTCCCCAGCCCCTTGGTGGGCAGGGACTCATAGAGAAACTGCACTGCAGAGAAGGGAGTTTGGAGTTTTTAAGCTGGAGCCCTGGGAAGTAAGTACATAGAGGAGCTTGGTCATGAGGAAAGAGAAAAGGCCTCAGGAAGAAAACAAGACATTTGCCTGATAGTCTACAGATGGTCTTGTGGCAATAGCAGAGGAGCTGAGCGTGGAGAGGAGCAAGCCCCGGGAAGAGAGGAACCCAGGAAGCCTGAACCCTCACAGACTTCAGCAGCCATTTTGCTCCAACATGTGGCAAGAGACTTCGGTGAGGGAAGTAACTTACACTTTATGGCCTGGTAACTGTAAGCTTCTACCCCAAATAAATATCCTTTATAAAACCCAACAGATTTCTGGTATTTTGCATCAGCACCCCTTTTGGCTAATATATCTGGAATAAATCCCATTTGGTCATGGTGTGTAATTCCTTTTATATATTGCTGAATTCAATTTGCTAATATTTTGTTGAGAATTTTTTGCACCTAGGTTCATGAGAGATATTGATCTGCAGTTTTCCTTTCTTTTAGTATCATTATCTGGTTTTGGTATTAGGGTAATGGCTTCATAGAATGAGTTAGGAAGTGTTCTCTCTGCTTCTATTATCTGGAATAGGTTGTAGAAAATTGCTATCATCTCTTCCTTGAACATTCAGTGAATTCACCAGTGAAACCATCTCAGCCTGGTGCTTTTTTATTGAGAAGGCTATTAATTATTGATTGAATTTCTTTAACAGACACAGGCCTATTCAGATGATCTATTTCTCCTTGTGTGAGTGTGAGTAGATTGACTCTGTCAAGGAACTGGTTCATTTCATCTAAGTTATCAAACTTGTCAGCATAGAATTATTTATAATACTTCTTTATTATTCTTTTACTGTCCATGGAATCAGTAGTGATGGCTCCTTTTTCATTTTTGATATTAGTAATTTGGGCCTTCCTTTTTCTTGGTTAGCTTGGCTAGAGGTTTTTCAATTTTGTTGATTTTTTTCAAAGAAAAGATTCTTTTCTTTGGTTTTGTTGCTTATCTCTATTGTTTTTGTTTTCAATTTCATTGATTTCTGCTGTAACTTTTGTTTCTTTTCTTCTGATTATTTTGAATTTAATTTGTTCTTCTTTTCCCAGTTTCTGAAGGTGAACGTGTAGATTATTGATTTTAGATCTTCTTTTCTAATATTTATGTTCAATGCTATAAATTTCCCTCTAAGCACTGCTTTCACTATCCACAAAACTTTTTTTTTTTTTAAGTTCCTGGTACATAACTACATTTATTGATATATTAAAGTCCTTATCTACATTAAGTCCATTTCTACAATAAAGATATACCTCTACTTATCCATCATAGTTCATGTCATTTATCTGACAGAGCACAAAGAAATTTTTCATACTTTAATAAGTTTTCCTCCGTTAAAAGAAACATTGGATTTGGAAGGAGACAAATCCACATTTATGAAACATTAAGTATTTGCTAAGTTTACATAGCATAGATAATTCATATAAGGTTCAAAAAGGTCTTATTTTCTAAATAATGCTTAATTTAAATCTTTAAAGAAGCTAATTAAAATTTTCAATACCATGTATGTGCTTTATTTTTTTTTAAAGGAATCTAAAGTCTTAGAAATGACTCAGCAAGTTTCCCCCACTTTTTCCTTCTACTACTTCCCTCCATAAATGCACCACAAGGATTTTCATGTGGTTTGAGTCTATGTCTTGTCCTTGGCTCTTGGCATTTTTCCCACCTTCCTCCGGACTCTATGGAAAGCAGTATTGTATTTGTGATTAAGCAACTTTCTGATTTAGTTTTCCTTTATAGAGCAGCGAACTGCTCTGTCTCTTCTGCCCTTCTCTCCATCCATCAGAAAGTCTCAGCCGTGAGTAACTTGGAGTCAGGAGATAAGAACTGCTGTATAGGCAGCTGGGTGAAAGCCTGGGTGGGCTTGGGGCCATTGGGTGAATAGTAATAATAGCATTAGCTGATTGTTCCTGAGTGCTAGCCGCCTTCCAGGTGCTCTTCTCAGCACTTTACTTGCCCACATGGAGTCATTTATTGCTCATATCTTTCTTCTGAATGTGTTATTAATTCCCCCAGTTACAGATTGGAAAACTGAGGCCCACAGAAGTTAAATAATTTGTTCCAGGACACATGGTTAGAAAGTGTCAGATTCCTATTCTAGGGTGTCTGGCTCTAGAACATTAGCTCTTAAACACGAAGTTGTATAAAGTGCTTAAAAAGGAAAAGTCTTCCACTTTGTTTATGTTTTTTTTTTTACTTTATTTTGTACATTTAATAATTGAAAATATAAACAATTAAAAACTAAAAAGTAAACACAGATGAATAAATATACACATTTCTCAATTAAATATAATGGATACATATAAAAAAATTTTTAATCAAACAATATGTTACACAATATATTTGGTTCATAGTAATGCATTCATACAGTATTTGTCCTTTTGTGTCTGTCTTGCTTCGCTCAACATAATGTCCTTCAGGTTCATCCATGTTGTCATATGCATTACAACTTCATTTCTTCTTACAGCTGCATAATATTCCATCATGTGAACAGACCACAGTTTGTTTATCCATTCATCTATTGATGGACACCTGGGTTGTTTCCAACTTTTGGCAATGGTGAATAATGTTGCTATGAACATCAGTGTGCTGATGTTTGTTCGTGTCACTATTCTCATTTCTTCTGGGTATATACCCAGTAGTGGTATTGCAGGGTCACGTGGCAGGTCAATATTCAACTTCTTTAGGAACTGCCAAACAGTCCTTCATAGTGGTTGTACCATTCTGCATTCCCACCAACAGTGAAGAAGTGTTCCTATCTCTCCAGATCTTCTCCAATACTTCTGGCTCTCTGTCTTTTTAATAGTGGCCATTCTGATAGGTGTGAAATGATATCTCATTGTAGTTTTGATTTGCATTTCCCTAATCATGAGTGATGTTGAGCATTTCTTCATGTGTTTTTTTGCCATTTGTATTTATTCTTTGGAGAAATGTCTATTCAAGTCTTTCGCCCATTTTTCAATTGGGTCGTTTGTCTTTTTATTGTTGAGTTGTAACATCTCTTTATATATCCTGGATATTAAACCCTTATCAGATAAGTGATTTCCAAATATTTTTTCCTATTGAGTTGGCTGCCTTTTCACCCTTCTGACAAAGTCCTGTGAGGTGCAAATGTATTTAATTTTGAGGAGGTCCCATTTATCTATTTTTTCTTTTGTTGCACATGCTTTGGGTTTAAGGTCCAAGAAACCACCACCTACTACAAGGTCTTGAAGATGTTTCCCTACATTTTCTTCTAGTAGTTTTATGGTCCTGGCTTTTATATTTAGATCTTTGATCCATTTTGAGTTGATTCTTGTATAGGGGGTGAGATAAGGGTCCTCTTTCATTCTTTTGGTTATAGATATCCAGTTCTCCCAACACCATTTGTTAAAGAGACTATTTTTTCCCATTAGTGTGGGCTTGGAAGATTTGTCAAAAACCAATTGACTGTATAGGTGAGGGAATATTTCTGGGTTCTTAATTCTATCCACTGATCGATGTGTCTATCTTTATGCCTGTACCATGCTGTTTTGACCACTGTAGCTTTGTAATATGTTTCAAGGTCAGGCAGTGAAATTCCTCCCACATTGCTCTCCTTTTTTAGAATGCTTTTGGCTATTCAGGTGCACTTACCCTTCCAAATGAATTTGGTAATTGCCTTCTCTAATTCTGCAAAATAAGTTGTTAGGATTTTGATTGTTATTGCATTGAATCTATAAATCACTTTGGGCAAGATTGACATCTTCACAATATTTATTCTTCCAATCCACGAGCACAGAATGTCTTTCCATTTGTTTAAGTCTTTTTAAATTTCTTTTAGCATTGTTCTGTAGTTTTCTGCATATAGGTCCTGTACTTCTTTGGTTAAATTAACTCCTAGGTATTTGAGTCTTTTTGTTGCTATTGAAAATGGAATTTTCTTCCTGATTTCCTCCTCAGGTTGTGCAGTACTAGTGTACAAAAACATTACTGATTTTTGCATGTTGATCTTGTATCCTGCCACTTTGCTGAACTCATTTATCAGTTCAAGTAGCTTTGTCATGGATACTTCAGGATTTTCTAAGTACAGGATCATGTCATCCACAAACAGTGAGAGTTTTACTTCCTCTTTTCCTATTTGGACGCCTTTAATTTTTTTGTCTTGTCTAATTGCCCTAGCTAGAACTTCTAGTACAATGATGAATAACAATGGTGACAGTGGGCATCCTTGTCATGTTCCTGATCTTAGAGGGAAAGCTTTCAACCTTTCCCCATTGAGTATGATATTGACTGTGGGTTTTTCATAAAGGATGCTGGATTTTGTCAAATGCCTTTTCTGCATCTATTGAGATGATCATGTGTTTTTTTTTT
>JAQZBX010057870.1:0-17861 GCA_029593785.1 Cabassous unicinctus
TTTAAAGTCTATTTTGTCTGATATTAGGATAGCTGCTCCAGCCCTTTTGCAGTTATTATTTGCTTGTAAAATTGTTTTCCAGCCATTCACTTTTAGCCTCCTTGAATCCTTGTGTCTAAGGTGGGTTTCTTGTAGACAACATATAGATGGGTCATATTTCCTTATCTATTCTGCCAATTTGTGTCTCTTGACTAGTGAGTTTAGTCCATTAATATTTAGTCTTATTACTCTCAATGAATTACTTACATCAACCATATTTTTTTGGGGGGCTTACGTATGTCAAATGTTGTTTTTATTTCTCTTTTTGTCTTTTTAGTTGTTCTTACACACTCCTGCAACTCTCTCTCTCCTGTTTTTTTCCTTTCAACCTGTAGAATTTCTTTTAGTATTTTTTGAAGTGCAGGTTTCTTATTGGCATATTCTCTTAATTTCTGTTTATCTGTAAATATTTTGAACTCTTCAACGTTTTTGAATGCCAGCATTGTTGGTTAGAGAATTCATGTGTGGAAGTTTTTTTTTTCTATTAATACCTTGACTATGTCATACCACTGTCTTCTTGCCTCCCTAGTTTCAGATGAGAAATCAGCACTTAATCATATTGTGCTTACCTTGTAGGTGATGGTTCTGTTTTCTCTTGCTGCCTTGAGTATTTTCTCTTTTTCTTGAGCATTGGATATTTTGATAATTATATGTCTTAGAGTAGGCCTGTTGGGATTTATACTATTTGGGGTGTGTTGTGCTTCCTGGACATGTACATCCATCTCCCTCAATAGGGTTAGAAATTTTTCAGCCATTATTTCCTTCAACACTCCTTCTGTTCCCTTTCCTTTCTCTTCTCCTTCTGGCATGCCTATAATGCATATGTTTTTGTATTTTTTGTTGTCACTTAAATCCCTAAGTCCCTGCTGGATTTTTTCTATCTTTTTATATATCTGTTCTACTATCTGTTTGATTTCAGATGTACTGCCTTCCACATCACTAATTATTTCTTCTGCCTGTTCAAATATGCTGTTATGTGAATCCAGTGTCTTTTTGATTTCTTGGATTGTGCCATTTATCACCATCATATCTGCTATCATTTTTATGCATGTTTGCAATTTCTCCAGAAAGTTCTCCCAGTGTCTTCTTAATATCTTTAATCTCTTCCTTTACTTCATTAATTTGGTCCATGATATTTGTTTGAAGAGCTTTGATTAGTTGTTAGATATTCTGCATCTCTTCCTGGTTTTTATTTGAACATTGGAATGGGCATGTCTTCCTGTTTCTCAGTATGGTTTGTAATTTTTTTTGCCGTCTTGTCATCATTTTATCTTGATGGATTTATTCAGTTGATTAGCATCTCTCTTTGCTATAGAGTTTTATTTAGGTGGTGGTTCTGTGTGTGTGTTAAGATTTCTCTTTGACACTTTGTTCTTCTTGTATTTCCTTGCTTTTTTCTATGTTCCCTTGAAGGAAAAATATTAGGGCCAGAGGAATCAAAAGAGGTAATAAAGGAAAAAGGATAATAGTAATATTTATAAAAGTTAGAAGAATGGCTGTATCAGACTAAAAAAAATGAATATTTAACTCATGTAGGCAGTGTAGAGTAAGTGAGGAATAAAAAGTGGAGTACTTATAATGGAATGAGAAACCAAATAGGTAAAAATATATAGAATTATTTAAAAGGCCAGAATGATGAGGAGAGAGGGAAAGAGTAAAGAAAGACTGAAAGAAAAAGTTAATAATAATGAAAAAAAAAACCAGAATAAACAAGATGGAAATTGACACCCGTTAAGTTGAGGACTATTAAAAAAAGGTGGAGTGTAAGATCCACAACAGAAAGTAGAAGGTGGAAAGATGAAGGAAGGAAAAGTGATAGAATTGTTAGACAAAATTAATATACATAAGAGAATGGAAAATCAAGGAATAAGAAGCACAGCAAAGAAAAAACAAGGTAGCAGCACCTAGTTTACAAAAAAAAAGGGGGCGTGGGGAAGAAACAGGAAAGAAAAGCAAGAAACAAACAAAAACAAAAAAAAAACAAACACACAAGCATGCAGCCAAACAAACCTAAGGATGATCAGCATTCCCTCTTGGGCCCTTGTGGAGCCTCTCAGCCTGCGTTCACCAATCAATTACCCTTCAGCCTTCTCTCTGCAGGTTTTGAGGTAGATTTTAGTTATTAAATTAAGTTAAAAAAATTTTTTTTGAAAAAATAAGGGACCCAAAAGAAGGCCTCTTCTGGACCACCCCATCCACCGAGGGGACCCTAAATAGGCTCGTGCAAACTTATCAAACACTTCCCAATGCCTGACCCCGCCAGGGGAGATGACTCTCTGACACTCAGCATGGAATTATAAAATTGGCTGGCTCTGCCCCTTCTGGAGCCAAGCCTCTGTCTCCCACAGCTGTCAGGTAAATCAGGCTTCCTCAACCTTTTCGCTTCTCCCCTCAGCCCGGCACCACTTCTAGCCGACTGGTTTGCTCCCAAAAAGCTGCAAGGGGGTCCAGGTAGGCAAACCGATGGAGAAATCCCCTCTCATCTTTTTCCAGGATGCTCCCACTCTCGGAGAGTGCTCCCTTTCACCCAGTTGCCAGGAGGATGGGCTTAGCCGTCTGCATCCACGATTTCTAGCTGGGGAAAAAAACTCATGATTTTATATTGAGCAGTCCACCTCTCTGTCCATCTCCCTTCAGCTCTATGTCCCCAAGGTTCTCACTCTGCAGGCTTCCAGAGGAGACCACCTGGGAAGGATCCTGCCCCCAATCAGCCATCTTCCATGAGAGAAATGGTAAGTGCCCACCTAAACCGATGACATCTTTCACTGTTTTTTCCCTAAATTATATTTTATTCTTGACTTTTCCCTTATAATTAATAAAGTTTTTCTTTTCCTGTTATTTTATATGACTTTATTTTATTTTAAAGTATGTGTGATAGTTTGTCCTGTTTACTTACATACCCATTTGACCTTGATATGTTGAGTTTTGCTGAGTAAAATTGGGTTCCAACTAAGACAAAATGTTACTAAAAAGCTGTTCCCTCTGACAGCCATACTGCTTGTCATATAAAACATCAAATCTGAATCATCCAAGTGAATGTCATTCTAGAAAAGAGAATTCATGAGGCAGATGAGGATGCCAATGGATAATTTAATTTCCTATCCCGGTCCCTAAATCATGTTTTGTACATTTCATTGTATAACAATTAGCAAAGCAGAAAACTAGATACATAATAAATGATAACAAATTGAGGAAGAGCCAGAGACTAAATGAAGTCAGAGAATGAAAGAGTGGAATGACAGTGAGTAGAAGAGAGATTAGAAAAGAGTGTATACACGGATACTTTGACCAAGCTTTCATCACATATGTCAGCTTATTTCCCCCCACCCACCAGCATTATAATTTTGTGTGACATGAGCAAAGGTCACCATGGGTCTTTAAAACCCATAATGAGGGTGTAGAAGTACAGCTCTATCTTATATCCTGTCCCTGAAACATTGCCACTAAAGTTAAACTCTTCAAATGAGGAGACACAGAAGAATACAAACTGACAAGCTAGCTTATTCACCCCGGTGTAGTTTACTTTTTCCTGTGAGTATAGAAAAGTGTAAGAAAAAGAGTGAGAAACTCTGAGGCCAAGGAAGGCTCAGGCACCCTCGGCAACTGTTAACTTCCATTTTTGAAATACTCTCAAGGAACATCATCTTTTTTGAGGAGACCAGCTGATTATAGAGTCCTTCAAATCAGTCTTGAGGAGGCAACCTGAACACTATATTTCAGTGAGACTGAAAAACTTATCTCAAAAGCAAATAGATGTCTTCCAATAAGTGTATTTTTCGTATCTTCAACTTTAATTTGCTTAGAAGGTGAATCATGAAATCTGGATAAAACATGCAAACTGAACTTCTTGCAATTTAGCGATATTTTCTCAGAGGAGTTTGTGGGGATTGGGGAGTTTATGGAGAGAGAGGATTCTGTTAGAAGCCTAAATTTTCATGGTTCTTCCTAAGGAGCAATAGGTTAGACAAAACAACAGGGTGTTTGGTATAAGAGGGGGTGTTTGAAAACAAAGAAATTTTCTCAATACAGAATCTGAAAACTTCCTCACAGAAGAAACTATTCTTGTGCTCTGAGAGAGAAATGCCTTGGAAGCAAGCTCTGTTCCCACCACTTCTTTTTTGGGAAAGCATGAGTTAAATATTTTTCTTTTTATTGTATTGGATATTTTTAGTAATTACCACAAAATCTGAAGGCAGACTTTAAGTTTCAGTAGCTACATTCTCCTTGTGCTGTCCCAAAGGATTGGCCAATGAGTTACAAAGACTGTCTGAGTGCCAAAGCAAACCATGGGGCCTATTAGTTAAACTGAAACTCACTCTCAATTTCTGGTGAGGAAACCTCACTCCCTTCTCCATATGATTTGCTTAAGCATGTTTCTTTTAGAGTCATGAAAATCTTTGTTGCCAGAAAAGGGTGGATATAGGTGTTATATGTATGGTAGTCTTGTGTACTGCCTCCACCACATACCTGTGTGTGAATTTAAGTCAGTTTCTTAAATTCTTTAACTTGCAATTTCCTTTCTTGTAAAATGTAACTAATAATTATAATTATAATTTATTTTATTTAACATTATTAAAATTAAAATCTTCCATTTCTAATCCCATCTATGATTTTACATCATTATAGAAAGGAGAGGAGGGAGAGAACAAAAAAGGAAAAGGAATTATTGAATACTAGTCTTTTGTATTTTCTTTTAATTTTTAAAGATTTTTCTGAGAGTATATGCTCTTCTATGTTCAGGGGAAAATGTTTGATTTTTGCTTGTGTTATGGTTGCAGGTTATTAAAGGTGCGATAGATTAAATTACAGAGTTACTTTCCTACCTGGGAGACCAAATTATTACCTAGCACTCTGTTTACACATTCATGTTTGGTATGCCATGGACTGCTTGGTACATGCAATTATGAAGTATAAGGTCAGGGTGAAGGTGGGGAAGAGAAGTTGGGATAGAAATGCAGATGGAATAATGACATGAATACATATCACCATGCTTTGCAATTTTGCAGATGGACCTAGTGGCAACGAACAGCCATAGAGAAACTACTTGGAGAAAATCATGCCCCCAAACTGAGCTTTGCATTAAAAATGGACGGTAAAATCTTGAGAAAGATTTATGCAAGTCACAAAAAAATTTCTATGCCTTAATTTACCATCAATTAAATGGGATTACATAGCTTAGATTTAGGAACTCTCTGTAACGACCAAATAAGATCTCATCTATAAAAAAAGATTCCCTGTCTCAAAGAAAGTTATGAAAAATATTTATATGTTCTTATTCATCCTCCTGTAATATGTTGATTTGAGGAAGCAAAAGAAAATATCTCTTTATCTCGCACAGCTGATTAATGATACAACTGAGCTTAGACTCCAAATCTCTTAATGACAGGCTTAAAGCTATTTTCCTTTAAGAAGAGTGCAATAATGCCATAAGCTTCCTTGGCCTAGGAAACAAGAATAGCAGATGAAAGAGATCCTGCATCAGACTTCCCAGTGAGAAGACTCTAAGCAATGATCAAGCTTCCCAGGTAAATTGCGGACATATTTCAGAGTGTAGTTTTCAAGGACTTCGTAGAACTGCACAAAGGTAAGTAGCTGAGTCAATGAGAAAAAGGCCTCTTTAACAAGTGGTGCTTGGAGAACTGGATATCCGTAAGCAAAAGAATGAGAGGAGAATACCGTCTCACACCTTATACAAAAATCAACTCAAGATGGATCAAAGTTCTAAATATAAGAGTCAAAACCATAAAGACCTTGGAAGATAATGTAGGGAAGCACCTACAGGACCTTGTAATAGGAAATAGTTTCATGAACTTCACAGCCAAAGCACGAGCTGCAAGAGAAAAAATAGATAAATTGGATCTCCTCAAAATTAAAAACTTCTGCACCTCAAAGGATGTTATTAAGAAAATAAAAGGCAGCCTGCTTAATGGGAGAAAATATTTGCAACCGTATATATGATAAGAGCCTAATATCATGCATATCTAAAGAAATCCTACACCTTGAAAATAAAAAGACAAACAACCCATTTAAAAAATGGGCAAGTGACCTGAAAAGACACTTCTCCAAGGAAGAAATACAAATGGCTAAAAAGCATATGAAAAAATGCTCAACATCGCTAGCTATTAGGGAAACGCAAATCAAAACTACAATGAGATACCATCTTACACCCATCAGAATGGCAGTTTTTAAAAAAACAGCAGACTCTAAGTGTTGGAGAGGATGTGGAGGAATAGGAATTCTCATCCACTGCTGGTGGGATTGTGGAATGGTCCAGCCACTGAGGAGGACAGTTTGACGGTTCCTCAGAAAACTAACAATAGATCTTATGTATGATCCAGCAATTCCACTGCTGGGTATATACCCAAAAGAATTGAAAGCAAAGACACGAACAGATATATGCACACCAATGTTCATAGTGGCATTGTTCACAATTGCCAAAAGTTGGAATCAGCCCCGGTGCCCATCAACAGATGAATGGATAAGCAAAATGTGGTACATACATACAATGGAATATTACTCAACTGTAAGAAGGAATAAAGTGGTAACACACAGAATAACATGGATGAATATAGAAGAACTTATGTTGAGTGAAGTAAGCCAGGCATTAAAGGATGAACAGTATATGACCTCACTAATTTGAATTGAGGAAAGTGAGCTGTCTCTTAGAACTATTGTCTGAAAGATAGGTTAAGAAGGGAAGGAAAGAGAAGATTAGGTTGTGAGCCATCACCCATATTGGCATAATCTATGGTAAAGTGATAGAGTATAGTTGCATATTGAAGGATAGGACAGATGGGTAGTGATGTTACTGGGTTTGGTGGTGCAGGGTTGACAGGTGGGTAGATTAAGAAGGGCAGGTTAGAATACCCAGGGCATGTAACTATGAATCTTGTCATTCCATGAGTCAAGACAGGGGAGTATCATATGCCCCAGGGGGATGGGGAGGAAGGAACAGAAAAGATCAAATGGAGTATTTAGTGGTCATGGGAAATGTTTTTCATTACCTTACAGTAATGGACACAGGACATGATAAATATCATCAACAATTATTAAACTGTACCGTATAAATTGTAAACTATACTGTAAACCATTGGCAATGTTTAGTTGCTATATTTCACTATATGTATGACAACTATAACACTGCTAACATCCATTTTTAAAAAAAGGTTTTAATATGGGGTGGGAAAGGAGGAGGGCGGTTGGGTATGTGGGAGTCTCTAGTATTCTGTGTGTGACTTTGCTGTGACCTAAAACTTCTTGGAAAATTAAATGAAAATTTGGGAGACACTGGGGAATGAGAGGGGGAAGGTGCCACGGTACACTGGATATCCAATAATTCAGTGATAGAAGGAAAAAAGAACAATTTTTTCAAAAGGATTTTTTTGTTGTTTTTTCCCATTTTTTTTGAATGTCTGAATCTGCTAATTATATTTTATTTATTTTTTCTGAGTTTCCCTGTATTTTATCTCTTGCATTTAAGATTATCATTATTTCATTTTCCTATTAATTGTATTTGGTTATTATATGGGCTTCATCTTCAAGGAAGGTTTAGATCACAGAAGGGTTACAATGGGGGCTGCAAAGGATCATTGGTAGGGGTTGTCTAGGATGGGGTACTCATGGGAGTAAGTCCATCTGAATATACATGAAAGATATATAAAATTGTTCAAATGATCAAGGGATGGGGCATGGTCACGTTTGGTAGACAATCACTAAATAAATGAGGGAATCTGAATTCTCAGCTTGGAGAGCTCTGACCATTCTTCAAGGGAGCAGTAACTGTCCCCTGAGTGCAGGGGCAGTGTCTGGCAAAAGAGGATGGCCCACTAATGGGTTATTGTTATTGATGACTAGCCTTATGTGTCTTTGCTCTTGTAATTGAAACTTGCCCTACGGTTATGGGGTGTCTAAGGGTTGCCACCTGAGAGCTTCCTTATTGCTCAAATGTGGGCTCTCTCTAAGCCAAACTCAGCATACGAGCGCATTACCTTCCCCCCCAACATGGGACATGACACCTGGGAATGAGCTTCCTGGCAACCAGGGATTAGTACCAACCGCCAACTGGCAACACGACTTGCAAAAGACCTTGAATAAAAAGGGGGAAATGTAAAGACAAATTAGCTCATGTGGCTAAGAGACTTCAAAGAGAGTCGGGAGGTCATCCCAGAGGTAACGCTTATGCACACCTCAGTAGGATATCATAGAACACCAAAGTGGATATGAATCCACACAGAAGGGCTCCTGCAGGCTCTGGAGACACCCAGGGATTGCGCCTTGTCAGTGGGCTTTACTTTGGAATCTGTGTTCCTGAGAGTGACAGAGATGGACTCAAATAAGTCCCTCCTGCACATGGTCCATCAGTCCCTTCTATTCAAACCTATAAGTGAGGCTGGAGTTTGTAGGTGTACTTCTAGAGACTGGAGCTTCTGGCTTACCTATGTGCCAGCTGTGCTTGGAATCTTGGTGGAATTGCAACTCCTACTCTACAGCTCAATGGTCTCACCCAAGTCACCTGTTGAGGAGACAGTGATGGACAATGGCCATCCAAGAGAATGGAGAGAGCCTGCAGGTGCAGGCAGGATAATCCCATCCACCATATCCATAGGATATAAGCCCACTCTCACTTAGAGTTGGAGTGGACATCACCATCCCAGTCCCTTCAAGATTGGGGGAAGAGCTATGGACTAGAGTGGACTTAATGGTATTCTCTTGTAGACATATTGTGATTCAAGCAATGGAAGAAATTATAACAGTGAGGTGGAGTCAGTGGCCACTAGACACTTTCAGGGCAGGGAGGGGAAGGGCAGGTGTATAACAGGGGTTTTTTCAGGACTTGCGGGTTGTACTGAGTGATGTTGCAGTGACGGATATAGGCCATTTTATATCAGCATATACCATGCAGAACTGTGTGGGAGAGAGTGTGGTCTATGATGTGAACTGTGGTCCATGCTTAGTGGCAAAGCCCCAGGATGTGTATATCCATTTCAGGTGTTGTGCCACACTAATGAAAGATGTTTATGTGGGATTTTATGGGAGTTGTGGGAGGTGGGGAAAATGGGAAACCCTGTAATTTCTGTGCAACTTTTAGGTAATCTAAGCACCTTTAAAAAAAGTATATATAAATATATATACATATAAAATAACATTTATATAAGCAAATGCACATATATGCATATATATTTATATATCATTTTACAAATATTAGTTTGTGTTGAGAAAAATTTGATTTATACCCACAATAAAAAAAAAATGCAGGTGCATAAGCAAAGGCTCAGATGAGCCACAGGAACCTGCACAATGAGCTGGTTTCATGCCTGTCCTGCCAAGTCTCCATGATGCTGGGTCTTGATGGAGGAAAATGATTTGTGATTAAACTCTGGCTCTTGCACTAGACATGAGCTATTAAGAATGTGCAGAAGTTCCTCTCCAAATGTAAAATTCAAGACAAAGCATCAGGTTTTCAAATCCTCTGCACCAGGTAAGGCAGATGCAGTGGTGAGGCTTTTGTTGAATTCAAATCAAATTATACCAATCGGCCCTGAAACAAGACAGAGAAACCAGAAAGCATAGATGTACTGAAATATTCAAGTCTTAAAGAACTGAAATGGATGGGGTGCGGAAGTACAGTGATGCATTCAGTACTAGTCAAGACAGCTCAAGTTGATATAGCTTGTTTTATAGGAAAACACTGTTCTTTCAGTCTATCCAAGGAACAAGTGGCTGTATTTTATGCAATTACTCAGTTAATATGCTATTGTAAATGAAATTTGAATTGTGCTGTTAGAAGACTGGTGTTATTTAATTGATACCTTCTCTGATGTGGGAGTCTACTCCATAGGAGACTCCTACAAGCATTCTGTCAACCCTGGATGTGGAATTGCCACCTGTTTACTCTGACTTAGATGCTTAAATTTCTTAGTGCTTTATAGACTGTGTATTTTTTGAATCAATAAAGAAGTTTTTTATTAAAAAAAATAATAATACAACTGAGCTTAGACTCCAAATATCTTAATGACAAGCTTAAAGCTATTTTCCTTTAAGAAGAGTACAATAATGGTATGAGCTTCCTTGGCCGAGGAAACAAGAATAGCAGATGAAAGAGATCCTGCATCAAAATTCCCAGTGAGAATACTCTAAGCAATGATCAAGCTTCCCAGGTAAATTGCGGACATTTTTCAGAGTGTAGTTTTCAAGGAGTTCATAGAACTGCACAAAGGTAAGAAGCTGAGTCAATGATACTTTGAAGTTTCTTCAAACTCTGAGGTTAGTTGACCATGATAGCTCATTAAATATTTATTGTACACTGGAGGTTATCTAACTGGACTCCAGGTTCTGTGAAAGCACCATCAGGGTTTTATTGAAACAGTTAAGTTTTATCATTCAGTGATGGGAACCTTGGAATTGGGAATAGATGACAACTGAGGTTTGAAGTACTTTGGATTTAAACCTATCTTTTTCTCACATGTAATTTTAAGATAAATTAGAGCTCTGCTTTAAACTCTGACCACTAAAATTGTATCTCACTAGGATGAGATCACCAAGAATAATTCAAAAACTCTGGCTAAAGTTAAATCCAACTAATGAAACGGAAAATTGTTGTTTCAGACTATTTTGTTGGTATAAAAAATTGCTTCATACTAAAAATCATTTCACTGAGAGCAACTTCATTTTTTTTGCAACAGCAGATAGGAGAAGGAATGTAGACTGGATAGTGAAAATAAGAATGGAGAAGAATAATATTTTTATTTATTATTTTAATTTTTAGTACAAATGGGAACATTAATTAGTATATAATATTTACTTGAAATATCCTCTTTGTGTTATGTTAAGTATGAATTGTAGTTATTATCATGATCTGCGGTCTAATCTCAGCAATAACTACATTAATTTGGCTAAAGTTCACATTGTATGGATCAATATTAAAGATATGTTTATATTTGTGTATGGGAAGATATTCATTTTTTTTGTTTATTCAACAGATATTTATTGAGTTCCCACTGTAAGCTGTTCTAGATCTTAGTGAAACATCTGTGAATCAAAAAGAAAAAGTTCCCTTTCTCATAGCTTACAGTCTATTAGAGGAGAAAGACAAAAATACAAGAAATAAATGTGATATTGTATAACAGAAGGTGATAAGGGCTATCATAAATAAAGAGTAGATGGAGAGGGGTGAATAGGCACAATAGGATTCAGTACGAAGGAGGGACACAAGTTAGCCATGAAACATGGAAGAAGAAGGATGCAAGCCTAGGAGGACATGTGAAGGGATTGAGGCAGGAGATATTTTGTTGTGTTCAATGAAGGGTAAGGAGCCCAGTGTGACTGGAGCTGAATGAGCAAGGGGAGAAGAGGTCAGGAAATTCACCGTAATCCAGAATAGGCAAAATCTTGGAGGCTATTGTAAGAATTTTGTTTTTTCCTCTATTGAAATGGAAAATAAAGTGGAAAATTGAAGCAGTACCTGTTGAGAAAATTTTGCACAATTCAGTTCATCAAACTTTTGTTGAAATGCTAAAGTTTAGGTAGATGTCATTCGATATTAGATTTTTCTTGTCCTGAAAAATTATCTTTTATTTCTTCTTGAAAAGTATAATTACAGTCCATAATGAGGGGTTAGCAGTTCAAATAGAAAAAAAAATGTGTTTGAGTATGAGCATATGATGGATAAAATATGAGTCTATATTAGTCATCATAATCAGGCCAGAATAATGTTTTATTTTATAATATTTCACCACTTTGATTTACATACTAATGAAGCAGTTGAGCCAATGACATTGGATCATAAAATCTCTAAATAGTTTTTTAGGATTAAATGAACTATTTAACAATAAGAATTTCCCTGCCAAAGGAAAAAGCCCATTAGGAAGTTAGCCTTGCTGTGACCAAAGAGAGAAGATGGGAAAAGATTGAAAAGTAAGAAGAAAAACTCCTTAAAATGTATAAGCCTTTGCACAAACTTGGTCTACAGCAGCACTTACTTTGTTGAGATGATGTTTTAGATTCTAATTTTAATCCCTCATGGACTTCCTCATGAAGGATCATCCTGAAGAAGAAAACAAATATGGAAGATTAAAGAAAAGAAAAATAAAAGATTACTCAGTATTTTTCAACAGTACCGAATTAATAACTTTTTATTATTCTGTGCTAGGGAAAATTGAAAATTGAAATAGTTTACTGTAAGTAAAGTTATTCCAGAAGCCAACTGACATTCTGAGGCAAAGGACCCTTAATTGTGGGAATAATATATAAAATATGTCTGAAATTGAATAATATCTTTATTAATTATTACTCAAATGTACTGTTGTTTGGGCAAAGTCAACAAAATTCAAATCAACAATAAATTGAAATGTAAAACTCTTTTGTAATCTAGTTAAAAGTCTGAACTGTATTGGGCCTTTAATATAAACTGATTTATCTTATAAAACAGAAAGACTTATGGGAAAGTATCTAGCTCTAAGCTTATAAATAACCAGTATGCCCTAAACATGTTGCTTTTGTTTTGATCCATCATTTTAAAATGAGAACTTATAAAAGTAACAGTAACTACCTCACAGAGTTCTCAGGATGACTAATAAATAATGCAATAAAAGTAATTCCTCCATGCCTATGCCTAGGAAACAGTCCATGTTAGATCATATTATCCCCATTTTACTGGTAGGAAACTCATATTTTGAGAAGATAAAGTTGAACATATAACAGATGTGGATCTGGGATTTTAACATAGAACATCTTGCTCCCACACAAATCCTTTCCACTGATCCAAAAATCAAAAAAGGTGGTCATGTTTCATTTCCACAGTCTATACCCATTTCTAAATATTAAAGCCCTCTGACACCTTATTCATGTATGAACTTATGAACAAGGCCCCTCGATGAAGGAGACAGCAAGTGATTTAGAAACACAAGGTAATAGGCCCATCACTTATATATGCAAATTGGCAACAACCACGTAGGTAAGGAGTAGAAACAACATGATAAATATAAGCCAGAGTCTTAAGGTTTTATCTGCCAATTGTTTCAATAATGTGTAACAAATTGATCAAGTTCAGCTAGTCAAGGTATACGTTTCTTATTTATAAGACTTTATTGCAAACTGGAGGTATTCAAATATAGCTTACCTGTTCCTGCTACAGAATTATGATGAATTTCAAATTTGAAACTGTAGAAACATTCCTTATGATAAAGTGCCTTTGTAAATTGTTTATAAGTGTCATTATAAAATGTTTATAATTAGAATGTAGTTGTTATGGTATTTGTGAGAATCAGATAACACAATACACATACAATATTTATGCAGTAAGAAACAAAAAAAGTTCACAATGACTGTCAAGAACAAGTCCCTAGAACCACTGACACGGAGCAGAAATGCCAACATTTTTACACCTTATTCTTACTTAACCATCAACAAGGCTAAGTGATTTCACTCATCATTTAATTGATTTAAAAATGCTAAATTATTTTTTGGTTGCAGTGTAGATGTAATTTTTAAACACACAGTGCATTTTACTGAGCTTAATTATCTCTGACTAAATTACTGTGGCCATCGCACCCACAAGCACTCTCTCCTATTACAGTAAATTCTTCAAATTTAGTGGGGAGAAGGAAGGAAGGCCAATGTTTATTATTAATCTAATTATTAAATCTTTTTTTTTTTAGTCCTTATCTGGAGAGGTCTAAGAGAAATATAAACTTAGATCTAAAATGTCCCTTATATATAAACAAATGATCGCCTTCTCTTTTTAGATAAAAGTAATTGTCAAAATTATTGTTTAAAATGTAATAAACCATTATCACCACTAGACAAAACATCTTGACAGAGGGTTGTATTAGTCAAGAAAAGGGGTGCTGATGCAAAATACCAGAAATTTATTGGCTTTTAAAAAGTGTATTTATTTAGGGTAAAAGCTGATAGTCACAAGGCCCTAGAGAGTCCAACTCAAGGTTACTTAAGAGGTACTTTCTCACCCAAAGTCTGTTGCCACACGTTGATGAAAGATGGCAGGCAATGTCTGTGAGGGTTCAGTCTTCCTCTTTCCCCTTAAGGGTCTGTGTTCCCAGCTTCTTATGAACTCAGCTGTAGGCTGGCATAACGCACATCTCTCTCCCTGAGGCTCATTTCTTTACAGGCTCAGCTGCTCTGTTCTTCTGTGTGAAAGTCTGTTTCAGAAAACTTCACTTTCTGAGGGTGGGGAATCAACCCTTCACACCCTAATGACATGGTGAAATAAAAGCCTTAATCTTGATTTAATAAAGTAAAACTGAAACCTCTGAATCTAAACAGACCAGTTTACAAACACAATCCAATATCTCTTTTTAGAATTCATAAACAAAATGAATAGCTTCAAGTGTTAATAAAGAAACAGAAGCGTTGAATAAGACTTTAGAGGATCTAGGCCTAATAGACATATACAGAACATTACACCCAAATACAGCAAGATGTACATTGTTCTTGAGCAGATGTGGATCATTCCTCAGTTTACATCACATGATATGCCACTGAATGACTCTCAAATTCAGAAAGATTGAAATTACAGAAAATAATTTCTCTGACCACAACTGAATGAAGCTGGAAATTAATAAGGGGCAGAGAACCAGAGTAGGTACAAAGATATGGAAGTTAAACAATAAAATCTTAGACAATCAGTGCATCAAGGAGAAAATTGCAGTATATTGCAAAATAATTCAGTAACTACTTTGAAACAAATGAAAATAAACACACAACATATAAAAAAACAATGGGGTGCAGCAAAAGCAGTGCTGAGAGGGAAATATATAGCCATAAATGCTTACATTAGAAAAGAAGAAAGCGCTAAAACCAAAGATGCAACTGAACACATGGAGGAACTAGGAAAAAATAACAAAGTAATCCCAAAGTCAGCAAAAAGAAGGAAATAAAGATTAGAACAGAGCTAAATGAAACTGAGAAGGAAAAAAAAAAACATTAGAAAAAAATAATTTAAAAAATTGGTTCTTTGAGAAGATTGATAAAATTAACAAACCCTTAGCTAGAATAAAAAAGAAAAAAAGAGAAGATTAAAATACATAAAATAAAATATGAGGGAGGGATATCACCATTGATCCCACAGTAATAAGAGTATCATAAGAGGATACTTTGAAAAATTGTATGCCAACATGATGGCTAATTTAAATGAAATGGACCAATTTCTAGAAACAGAAGCAGCTCACATTGATGAAAGAAGAATTGTATGAACTCAGCAGACCAATCAGAAGTAAAGAGATTGAATTAGTCATCAAAAACCACCCAACTAGGAAAAAGCCAGTACTAGATGGCTTCACAGGTGAATTCTACCAATCATTCCAGAAAGAATTAATACCAATCCAGCTTTAACTCTTCTAAAAAATACAAGTGGAGGGAACATTGCCTAACTCATTTTATGGTGCAACCCTCACCCTAACACCAAAGTCACATAAAGATGCCATAAAAAAGAAAACTACAAACCAATTTCTCTAATCAAATTGGATGCTAAAATTCTCAACAGAATAATTGCAAATCATATCAAACAACACACCAAATGAATTACATACCATGACCAAGTGGGTTTCATCCCTGGTATGCAAGGATGGCTCAACATAAGAAAATCAATTAATGTAATACACCACATTAACAGATCAAAAGAAAATAAAATCACATGATGATCTCTATTGATGCAGAAAAAGCATTTAACAAAATACAGCATACTTTCTTGATAAAAAAAAAAAAACACTTCAAAAGAGAGGAATAGAAGAAAACTTTCGCAACATGATAAAAGGTATATATGAAAACCCCACAGCTATCATCATATTCAAAGGTGAAATGCTAAAGACTTTCCCTCTAAGATCTGGAACAAGATAAGGATGCCCACTGTCACCACTCTTATTTACTATTGTGTTAGAAGAACTTGCCCAAGCACTTTGGCCCGAAACATATATACAATTCATTCAAATTAGAAAGAAAAGAGGTAAAAATTTCACTATTTGCAGATGACATGATCCTATACATAGAAATAAATGATAAATCAACAAAAAGCTTCTAGATCTGATAAATGAGATCAATAAAGTGGTAGTATATAAGATCAACATGCAAAATTCAGTAACATTTCTGTGTACCAATAATGAGCAAAATGAGAAGAATCAAGAAAAATTGCACTTACAATAGAAAAAAGAAAGAATCAAATATCTAAGAATAAACTTATCTAAAGATGTAAAGGACTTGTACACAGGAAGCTACAAAGCATTGTTAATGGAAATCAAAGACCTAAATAAATGGAAGAATATTCCATGTTCATGGATTGGAAGAATATGCATCATTAAGATGTCCGACCTAAGCAAATGGTTATACAGATTAAATGTAATATCAATTAAAATTACAACACACTTTTTTGTTGAATTTTAAAAAACGATTACGAAATTTATTTGGAAGGGCAAGGGGTCCCAAATAGACAAAAATATATTGAAAAAGAAATGGAGGAAATATGCTACCTTGCTTTAAAGAATACTACAATGATACAATGGTCAAAAGTGCATAATATTGGCACAAGGATAGACATATTGACCAACAGAATTGAATTGAGAGTTCTGATGTAGATCCTGCATAAAGGGCCAACTGATATTTGACAAGTCCTCCAAGCCCACCCAACTGATACAGAATGGCCTCTTCAACATATGGTGCTGGCAGAACTGGATATCCATATTTGAAAAATGAGAGAAGATCACCATCTCATACTTTATACAAAAATTAACTCAAGATGGTTCACAGACATAAATGTAAGAGCCAAGTCCATAAGACTCCTAGAACATGATCTAGGGAAATATCTTGTAGCAGAAAATTTTTTCATAAACTTTACTCTCAAAGCAAAAGCAATGAAAGAAAAAATAGATAAATAGGTGTTCCTCAAAATTAAAAAAAATTTCAACTCAAAAGAGTTTGGCAGCCTACTCAATCAGAGAAAATATTTCATAATCTTTTATCCAATAATGGCCTAATATCCAGCACACATAAAGAAATCTTGCATCTTGAAAATAGTACAAATGCTCGTTTAAGAAATTGTGTCATTGATGTGGAGGCAGTGGCCACTGGGGGTTCTGAGGGTAGGGAGAGGGAAAATTAGGTGTAATATGGGGGCATTTTCAGGGCTTGGGAATTGTCCTGAATGACATTGCACTGACAGATACAGGCCACTTTATATCTTGCTATAACTTACAAGGTTGTGCCGGAGAGAGTGAAAACTACTGTTTTGCTAAGGAAGAGGCAGAAACTATAAATGCTATGCAAAGGCAACTTTATTTAATCAAATGAGTTTATGGTTAAATCAAATGATTATAACAATAGAGCAATCACAAAAGAAAATAATCAATTAAAGACATAAGAAAGAATGAAAGTATAAAGAACCACTCACCAAATTGGGGGAAAACACAACATCTGGTCTCTCAGGAGGCTGAGAAGTCCCGTTTGACAGCTGCCAGAGTCCTGATTAGAAAAATGGTTCCAGGCAGAGAGTCCTTTCCTGAATGAGACTTCAACTGGAAGCATGGGGACTATCCTCTTTTAAGGGGTTCTGAACCTCAGAACTCCAATGAATCTTGCAACTCTTGAGAAATGACCTCATAGAAAGTAATTGAATACATCTGTAATGGGGTGGTCAGCCCACCACAGGAGAGACACGGTATCTTGAGGAGTCTTTTTTTCTATTCTGTTCATGGTACACTAAACAGGAACATGAAGGTTTCAATACATATCAGGTTTAACTTGTTGTTAACCATACAGGGTATACAAACAGGATGAACAAATATCATGTCTGGTGACTTGCTCCTTCTAAACATTTG